>BHFT01052620.1:0-109792 GCA_004320025.1 Laticauda laticaudata | reverse complement strand
TGATGACATGGAGGAAAATCTGAACAAGCTGAATACAATACATGTAAGTCCCACGAAAACTTATTTGTTTTTAAGTTTTGCTGCTGGTACGTACATGTATGCTGCTTCAGCTTCCGTTCGGGTATTATCCCAAATCATTGTAGTGTGCTTTTAAAAGTTGAGAGTTTCAGCGAATGTCATCTGCCATCATCAGGCTTCTGGTTTCGCGGTAAACTTACACTGAAGCAGTTCAGCTTCCTTCAGGGTATTATCCCGTCATTGTAGTTGTGCTTTTTAAGTTGTAGCAACGTTTCAAGCAGATCTCATCTGCCCATCAATCCGGCTTCTGTATTGATTCGCCTTGTGGGTCAGGCTATCACAGCCGTTAGTTTAAATTTGAGGCTAGCTACTGTTTGTCCAGAGAGTTTTTCTTACGTCCTGATTTGATTTGGGAGTACTTGGTCTGTGTATTATTGGTCTTGGAGTTTGTTTCGATGTGATTCTGGTTTCTTCTTTCTGTATTTGTGGGCTATTGTTGGCTGGACACTGTGTTCTGTGTTGGTGGCTTTCAGGGCAGTCTTGGCCTTGCGTAAAGGAACGGCTATATTTATTTTAGTGAAGCTCGGTTCTCATCTGGTGTCTGGTGGAGGTGTTTGAGTGAGGATCAGGGGGTCTGTTTGTGCCCAGGTGTTTGCCTGAGTTTGTCGGTGTGGAACTTTCTATTGAGAGTGCAGGCTTCCAATGATGACAGTCTTGTGAACCTCATCTCTTCTATTCTCTCTTTCTACTCCCCCTGATACCTGGCTCCGTCAAACACACCAACCAGGACACCCAGATGAAACTAGCTTCCTAAATAGATAATAGCCGCTCTTTTTACGTGAAGCCATAGGCTCACTGAAAAACTCCAACACAGGACCCACAGTGTTGCAGCCCATCAAGCCACAAAACAGCAGAAAAACCGAAACACCATCAAACAACCTCCAAGACCAATAACAAAGACCAGACTCCCAACGCATCAGATGTAGAAAAAACCTATCCTGGGCACAGTAGGCTGCTCAAACTTTAAACTACTAAACGCTGTGATTAGCTGAACCACAGACGAACTCTGCAGAACGCCTTGATGATGGCAGTGAGATTCTGCTGAAACGTTGCTACAACTTTAAAAGCACACATACAATGACGGTGGGATATAACCCGAAGGAAGCTGACACACACCATGTAAGTACCGGCGAAAAAAATAAACAAACATATATATATATATCATTATATATATAGATATATAATTATATATATATATATACCTATATATATAATATATATATCTGGGATCTTTTTATTCGGTTTTCTCCGCGACGTAGAATTGGCAAGTTATCTAGGACTTTCGATGAATCTCATTCATCATCTTCAGCTTGTTCTTCGCTTCGTGCTGCTTCTAATAATGTGAGCTTTGAAGCTGCTTCCTTCCGTTTAACTGCTAGTGGGGGTGTGAACTTGATTGGGTGGGGTTGCTGTGTTCCTGACTTGTGTAGCGGGCGTTGGCTGTTTCTGATTGGCTGGGGGGTTGTTTGGGCTTGGGGGGCCTTGGGGCTGTGCTCAGGTTAGTCTTAGTTGCTGGGGATTTGAGCTGGTGACTGTGATCTTGTTGTTGGTTTCTGTGTTCGTTGGTCGTGCCACATCTTCATGGTGCGGTGTCAGTTTGTCTTGTATGGGTCCAGAGGGGGTTTGAAAGTGGTGGCTGGGGCAGGCTGCGTTATGGCTTCTGGTTCGTGGTCGTGTTCTCCTCTTCTTGTGTGGTGTGAGTCTTTTCTGCGTTGGAAGTGTGGTGGTACCGCATTTGTGTGGCACTTAGTGGGTGTGGGTCTGTGTCATTCTTCATCGTTAGGTACTCGTTTATTTGAACACCCCACAATCAGAACACAGCCACCCCACTCTACATCAGAAACAGCCAAACCCCACCCAATCAAGTACACCCCGCACTAGCCAGTTAAAAGAAGAAACAGCTGCAGCTCACCATTACCTGAGCACACAGAGCTGAAGAAAACAGAGCCTGAAGTATAATGATGAGACTTCATCGAAACGTTGGCAGATACTTCCATTCTACGTGGAAAAACCGAATACGCAAGCATCACATACAAATACTCGCGAAAACCTCAGAAAGCATATATATATATTGGAAAATGGATTAGTCATGTGTTTAATTTTAATTGGAAAAATTGTGTAACACAATTCTGCTATACTTCCATGCATAGCCTGCCTTCGCTTCCGTCTTCCTTCCTTCCTTCCTTCCTTCCTTCCTTCCTTCCTTCCTTCCTTCCTTCCTTCCTTCCTTCACTGTTCCAGTAATTCTTTTTCTGTATGGCTTCTGGTCATTTTCTCCAGGTTGCAGAGCGGAACTACAGCCGTGTGTCTTTCTATAGTGAATCCAACAGTGATATGTCAAGTCCCCGCACAAGCGCTCGCCTACCTAAACAAAAGGTAGACTGCCACATAATGCCAAACTGCTCATTGATAGACACTTTACCCTCTATTACAACCATGCCATTTTCCAATTCTCACTCTGAAGTGCCCAGACTCCAAATTTGTTTCAAATTTCTCAGGAAAAAAACAATAGGCCTATAAGTAATAACACCCGGTGATGTAAAATATTTGTCAGCTCTAGGACTAGCTACCTTTGCTTGGTTACTTCAAGGCCCTATTTGCGTTAGGTTAAAATGTGAAACTGAAAAATAAATTATATTTCCAAGCTAACATTTCAGACATATTTACTGAAATTTAAATCTCAGTGAATAGAAAGGAATTTTGTATGACTAGATATAAACTAGATAATTGAGTACAGGTAGTCCTCAACTTACAACCACAATTGAGCCCAAAATGTCTGTTTTTAAGTGAGACATTTGTTCAATGAATTTTGCCCCACTTTAGAACCTTTCTTGTCACACTTGTTAAGTGAATTTGGCTTCCCCATTGACTTTGCTTCTCAGAAGGTCATGAAAGCTGACATCTGGGACATTGCAACTGTCATAAATATGA
This sequence comes from Laticauda laticaudata, assembly GCA_004320025.1. NCBI lineage: Eukaryota > Metazoa > Chordata > Lepidosauria > Squamata > Elapidae > Laticauda > Laticauda laticaudata. Next base: position 106,783 of record BHFT01052620.1, on the reverse strand, counting down.
ATCAATTGCCAAGCATCAGAATTTTGATCACATGATCATGGGGCTGCTGCAAAGGTTGTAACTATGAAAAATGGTCAAAAGTCACTTTTTTCAGTGCCTTTGTAACTTTGAACTTTGTAAATTAATTGCTGTGAGTCGATGACTAACTATACTTTAGTGTGCATTCTCTAAAGCAGCGGTCACCAACTGGTGTGGGCTGCGAGAAAATTTTGATGGGCCGCAGAGAAATCTCAACACCAGAGCCCCACCAAAAGCAATTAATCCAGGCTGCACAGAAACACAAGGCTGCACTGCCCACATGGCCCGCAGAAACCCTCCCTGCCCATTCCTTGCCCAGAAAACTTGCCTGCTAAATTGCTATTTTTCTTCTTTCTGACCATCAGCTGCTGTGCCGGGAGATTTAGATTAGCTAGGAAGCAGGAAATGGTTGGATTTCTTGCTTTCTAGCTCGTCTTTAAATCTTCGGCTTTGCTTTTAAGCACAGCTGAATCTCCCTTAAGACTGAAGGTTCTCTTATTCAGTGCAGACTCACTGCAAGCAAATTTTATGTGACAGACTAAAATTTTATGACTTATGTGAGCTAGCTGATGGCAGATAGATAGATCACTGAATGAATCTGTGATTCTGTGAGCAACTCAATCTGCCTGCCTGCTTTGCCTGATTTTGGGTAAAAGTTGCTCTTTTTTAATAAAAAATTCAATATTTATATAAATATATTTACATACAAGCCTTGCCCATCCAGTCACATGACCACCAAGCCACATGCACAAATTAGGCCACACCCAAAGGACCGGTTAGTTGTCCCTGGGATTTAAAATTATGAGTTTGGTGGTCCCTGAGGTCCAAAAGGTTGTCAACCTCTGCTCTAGAGATCATAATAAATTACTTTTCTGTACTGCTACCAAAAAAAAGAAAAGCACATGTCAAGGGAGATTCTCTTTATGCAATTAAAGTTTGATGTATTCTGGGATTTAGGAATAACAGAAAGCCAAATTGGAAGGAAAATCCCAGCTAAGTCATCCTAAGTCATCAATGCATTCAGTCCAATTTAAGTTGTATTTGAATAATCTTTAAATAACTGCAAGGTGTCTAATTTCACTCTTACTAAAGCTAAAGGTTTCCATGCTGATTTATGTGACAGTCTCCTTTTGCACATATTATTGTAGACTTCATCTTCATTAATTTAAAATGAATGAAAATATAACTGCATGCGACGGAATATTTAGACTTTCATTCTGGACCACCTTTGTGTTGGTCATACATGTAATTATCACTAATTCTTACTAATTTTTCTTGGAAAAAATTACTACTGATACAGTATTGTAAGGTTTATTAGGCTCTTATTAATTCATTCTTTTCAAGGGTTGTCCTATGTACTAGTTCTGCCATTGCAAAATGTATGACAGTTAGAATAGTCAACCTTCTTTTTTCACCACCTCTTTAGCTATTATTTTTGGTCAGTCTTCTGGGAATTGTTTTTGCCACCAACAGCTCTTTGTGTGCTTTCTTAATGTTTAGCTGCCTGTGTATATTCATGGCCTAATACAAAAGGATTCCCTTTTGGATCTACTCCTTTGAAAGTTCTGCTTTGAAATCTAACCTTGAAAGTCAATTGGTAATCACATTTGGGTTTTAATATATTATACAGCATTTTCATGAAGAGATCGCATTTCAGATGGTGGTCAGCGCAGGCATAGCGAGAGAATCAGTCTTCAAATATTCTTGGTTCTTCTTTGAATTGCTGGTAAGATTTTGTGTGGTCCTTTTATTTTCGGTAAAGGAAGTGACAGCATATGATTTGATGTTCAACTCAAATAAAATAGTACAGAGGTACTGGGGGCCCGATCCAGCCCATGGGGTGTTTCGATCTGGCCCACCGGGCCACGCTGGAAACTACAAAGGACCAGCCCATGGCTCCTCTGGCAATGAAAACATAGCTTGGGAGGGCTGCCCATGGCCCTCCCAAGCTTCGTTTTCACTGGCAGAGGGTTGTAGGAGGCTGCTTCAGCCAAAAATTGAGCTTGGGAGCCCATTTTCACTGGCAGAGCACTTGGGCCACCACAGGTGCCCCTGACATGAGTGATATTGATCTGGCCATGCCTACCCTGGCCCCGCAAAGTCAAACACAATCCTGATGCAGCCCCCAATGAAATTGAGTTTGACACCCCTGAAATAGAACAAATATTTCAGCATTTTCTTTCTTTCCATCACCATGTAATAAAGAAACTTTGGAGCAAACAATAAATATCTACAGCATGTTCAGGAGAGAAGTTATGAAATGGGAAAAGCTTTCAGTGAAGTAATAGTATTCTTCTAGTCAATTAAAATAAAAATTTTAATTTTAGATTATTAATCTAATTGACATCTGCATCAAATACGCAAAATAATAAACTGGCTGAAAGGAACTGTTTGTTTAGTAAGTGAAAAATTATTCCTAAAGTAAATATACATACATATGCATGTTAAAAAAATACACTGTTTAGAGTTACCCAGTGTCACATCAAACACATTAAAAATATGTGACTGTGCAGAACACTGGAAGCATTTTATTGATATTCTGATTTTGTAATCATGAGCAGCAGAGTAGACAATCCCTAATGTTGGGTCCCTGTGGCTCCTAGTGGTTAAATTGCATTTTTTAAAAATTATGTATAAGTAAAAGCAGGAAATGTATATACTACTCATTGTAATAGTTGAGCAATACACCTAATATGGTTTGTATTATATACCTAAGAATTTTAGAATGGAATCACACATTTAAGTTTAACAGGTGCATTGCAAGTTCTCATTTTAGCTGCAGAATTTTTGGAATAGAATTTACAAATGTTAAGTTACCTCTCCATGAAATATAGAGAAAGGATTCTTCACAAAGTGTGAATTCTTTCAATTCTACTATTTGCTGTTGTTTACAAACTCACATTTGATAAACGATGCTGATGTTTTTTGAGGTAAAAAGCATGGCTCAGTATGTTGACAATGTGCAGAAGCAGGATGTTCCCCGCAGAGGTCGATTTTCCAATCGCTTCAGAGATGACATCAGCACAATTGTCAGTGTTGTTACCTCAGAGGTTGCTGCACTTTCAATCAAGACCCAGAAGGTAATTTTACAATCTAGAATAAACAGAACCTTGAAAAAAATCTCACAATTGTATAATTTTATTCCACGGAAATTGTTCCTGTACCTCAGTATCAAATCAAAATCAACCATTATTTATGTTAGAATTCTAGTTCATTGTCTTTTTTTTCTGATTACCAGACAGGGGCATTTGAATAACATCATTTTCAGGGAGTTCATATTTTAGGGAAACTCAGAACCATGGTGGACAGGAAATGCAGGGTTATCATGAATTTAGGGCTGCATTTTGTGTATAGTAGGGTGAGAATTTTCAATTAGTTTCATCAGCATGCTGATGATATCCAGCTATATATCTCCACCCTTGGTGAACTAAGCCATGCTGCCAATGTCCTATCCTAATGTCTCGAGGTTTTAGGGGCTTCAATGAGAAACAATAGATTTTGGCTCATCCCTGGCAAGACCAAACTCTGGCAAGACCTCTCAAGATCAAACTCCAGGCTGTGGGCAGAATTACCCTGCAATACTGCATTCTAACCACTGTACCACCAGGTTTCCAGAGATGGTAGAAACTCGTATCTTTTAACATACTTCATAAATTTAATCTGAATAATATCAACATCCAATCAGATTAAAATATCTTATTCTAATTTATCTGTTGCAATGTCCAAAATGTCAGTTGAGAAATTTATTTATTTATTTAATTTATATTGCCGCCTATTCGCCCATGGCGACTCAAGGCGGCTTACACAATGTTTAAAACCATATTTAAAACAAAAATAAAAATAAAAAAACAATAGAAACTAACAAAAAGAATCAAATAAATTAATAAAGTACAATAGAACAAAATTTGGGGGAAAAAAACCCATATCCTACCTCCCGCCCCAACGACAGCAGATCACACTAGCCATTTGATGGCCTCCATCCCTCTCTGGGTTCCCCAGGCCCGCTGGCAAAACCAGGTCTTTCACAAGAATGCTAAAGTGGGGGCCATTCTAATCTCTGGGGGAATGATATTCCAGAGAGGGAGCCACCACGGAGAAGGCCCTTCTTCCAGGTCCCACCAGGTGTATCTCCCTCAGGGATGGGACCCGCAACATTCCCTGCCTCCTCGCTCTAATGGGTCTAATGATAATAACGGATATTATCAGATGTCTGCTTTTTGTTTCATAAATCCATTTGTTATAATTAGTTTACCAAACAAGCCTGAAATCTATAGATTTTCCCTTATCATTGTTAGATTTTTGACATCTACATTCTTTTATTGAACTCAACCCGGCTTTATATTGCCAAACATGTGTCAAGTATTTGTGCTGTCTGTGGCATGTAGGAATCTTAGAATGAATCTAGAATGAATTGCACATGATGAGCCAATTGCATTAACCTAACTAACTGTAGTCGAAGTAAGTCAGAATGTTGGTCTCTAGACCACTAACTGCATGCCAACCTATTTTTTTATTCTTCTGGGTATTGATGAACCTGTTTGTGTGGTCCATCATGTTTTGATACATCTAAACACAGTGGAAAAAAGTTTATGTGACAGGTTTCCACACCTATCATTTTAATTCATGTATAATTATATTAATCTATAATTATTGTGCAGATTTTACCTCAGTATGTAACACATTTGTTTTTGGGCAATAATCTTTCTTTTTTTTAAGGAAAGTGAACAGGCAGAAAAGATCAACATTACCTTGGCATTTTTCCTATACGATCTTCTTTCTTTAATGGATCGTGGATTTGTGTTTAACCTCATCAAACACTACTGCAATCAGGTAGGCCTCGTTATAAAAATCCCTCAAATAAAAGCCATGCAATAGTACATCCCAATATATAATTTTCAAATGTGCAGAGATTGCAATTTGATTTTAGATTACTATCTTAAGTGTAAAACAGAGAGAGGTCCATTGCCCATAAGAAAAATTCAAATATCCTATTACAGAAATACCTTAGCTGAATGAAAATCAGATAATAGGGTTTGATATTTTACATTCCTAAAGTCTCCACTGGACAGGATGGAAACTAAAGCAAAAAATGGAAGCTTTTAAAGTGAGGCTTAAGTTATCATGCCATGGTTCTCTTAAACATAGAGTTAGTATGCTATGTTTCTCTTAAACATAAGGCCAGAAGGATTGAAATATCCTGTAGATGCAGTAGCTTGTTTCTTTTTGTCTACAACTCATGGGGAAACTCCTGAGTACAATCTCACACCAATAGGATCCAAGTTGTACATTTGGAGAATAGTCTCCTTCTAAGACCAGCAGCATGGAGACAGAGCTAGTATGGATTTTTTTTTCCTTAGGCTTACTCCTATCCAAGTGGTTTTTTTTTTTTTTTTGCTGATGGAAAGTTTAAGAATTCACAAGTTAGCAGTCTATTTTGTGACTTTGAAGTGGCCATAAGTATGAAATCTCCAATTCCCCAATTTACCATCACTTCCATTCACTCATTCATGCTAATATTGATGGGATCTGAAGATTGTCAAAATGTGAGGGAGATCATAACATCTTATACAGATTAAATCATTCAAATCAGCTGTCAGGGTTCCAGCAAACACACCCAAAGATGTGCCCTTAAGATGCTCCCAAAATGGCTTCAGCCAAAAAATGGCTTCAGGGCTGACATCAGCTTGATAATTAACTGATGAATATCTCATTCAAAAAGATTCCTACATTAGTCTTCTTACACATGGAAAACTGACTTGTCAGGCCAAACAATTAACTCAAATGTCTAGACTAGAAACTATATGTTGGAAGAACATGTGTATGATCTTCTAGATGCTCCCTCAGTTGGCACGGACCAACATATGTGCAATCATATCATCTTTCTGAATAAGTGAACTCGTTTTCAGTTGGACAGAACAATTCCTACACTCAATTTTTATCAATTTTAGACATATAAAAATCCTCCCAACCTTTTCAGATACTTTCTTTAACGTTCTTTGCAGGCTACAGAGGTTTCAAAGCAGTGCTGTGGAATTTTGCTTTTCTCATAGGGTTTCTTTGGAATTGAAAGATCAATTTTGCATTGATACATTTTACTGATATAATTCAGTTCTACTAAGGATTTTGCTAGTGACAAGTGCCATGGAATTTAAAACACAATATTTTTAAATTGCAGAGATGAAGAAAGCATATTACAACATAATTATTTTCTAACAAGAATTATGGCATTAACAAAAAATAATCCATTTTATTAAATGTTGCCACTAGGGGGTCTAATAGATATATACTTAATGTGATGCATTATTAAATGGTACAATTGAAAATGTTTATTGCTTTTTTATTGATCTCTTTCAAGAGCAAAGTATTTCTCTCTGTATGCAAGTATTCATCATGTTTTTCTTTGCAATTATTCCTTTCTAGTTGTCAAATAAAATGAGTAATATCCCAGTGTTGTTGTCCATGAGGCTGGAGTTCCTACAAATTCTCTGCAGTCATGAACATTACCTCAATTTGAATCTTTTCTTTCTGACTTCAGGATGTGCTCCAATATCTCCTTCTCCTTCTATATCATCCCAGGTACTTCCCCTATTTTTTTAAAAAAATAAAAATACAATTTAATAATATTGGGAGTACCTTCTTTAGCAGATACAGAATATATTGATGATTGGGTCTTCATATTTCTTCTAATTGATTATGCATGAATATTTTATGTCATAATGAGTCTATCATCCTTTCCCCCATACAATTATGTAGATGCGAAAGCAAGGGTATGTTTGCAGACATCACCTCTTAATTTTTTAATAATTGTCATATTCTGTATGAAAGAATGAATGCAATTGCATATACATAGGCCAGATAATCCATTAAACATGTAGAATGTAGTAATAAATTCTCAAACCACAATTCCTTTCTCCTCATATACATTCAACAAACATAGAAAAGGGGCATCTAGGGATATTTGTAAGCACTGATGTTTTCTAGGAAAGTATCTATTAGGAGGAATTGGAGAATTGGATTCCATTTTTTTTTTTTAAAAAGCAGCATCTAGTTTGTCTGAGAGGTAGCCATTCAGGTCAATTTTCTGCCATATAAGAATGGAAAAGAAATCTGTTCAGATCAGTTCTGTTAAATAAAAAAAAAAAACTCCTTATATATTCAGCTAAGAGTGTTTGTGCACAAATATATTCAAACCCTTTTACATTCCAGAATAACCCACAAAGTGGCTGAAGTCAACAGCAGCTTCAGCTTCTTTGACATGATTTAATAGTCAGTTGAACCTTTGCCAACTAAGAGCATTTCTGCATATGATTATCAGTTTCCACCTTACCTGTGTATATACCGATATAAATTCATTCCATTAAATTTCTGAATTTTTCTTTGCTTATATTTATTTTTTATTTTGTTTTTATGATACAAAAATACTTTATAGAGCCAAATATATGTTTTATTCTTCCTTTGATTTAATTTAATTTAATTTTTGTATGAAATGTTTCAGAGATGAAATTAAAGAGATTTTGTTTATTATGAAGTAGAGATATTTAAGAAAGAACTTTATGTCAAGTCATTCTATTTTTTTTAAAATACAACTAACAAATCTATGCTTTGGATTTCAACATAAGCATACCGTTTGTCACTTTCATTTATTATAGAATTCTAGTTCCTGCTCAAGTTTCCAGGATCAAAAACTTTCCAGCATGTTTGAGCTTACAGCAGATTATCGGCAGCAGCACTTCATCACAGGGCTACTTTTCACAGAGTTGGCAGCTACCTTGGATGCAGAAGGAGAAGGGTAGGTCTCATTTTCCCCCCAGAGATTTGGATGTGTAAGCAATACTCGAGAACTATAGATACGGAATTAGGTTTCAGTCAAGTATTCTTGAAATACTTTAATCACTCAATTCTTCTTTTCATACAGCTAGGATCAGCCAGCTTGATCTATTTTGTTAAGGTGTCAGGCTAGAAACCAGGAGGCTGTGAGTTCTAGTCCTACCTTTAGCTATCATGAAAGCCAGTAAGGTGAACTTGGGCCAGTCACTGTCTCTCAGCCCAACTATCTCGTAGGGTTTTTTTCTTGTGGGAGAAATTGGAAGAGGAAGGAGTATTATGTATATTCGCCACCTTGAGTTGTTTATAAAGTAATAAAGGTGGGATATAAGTTTAATAAATCAATAAAATAAATAAAAATCAGAGTCAAGGGCAGTCAACCCTGAATTGTTGCAAACCAGTTTAGGTCCTATAGTAGTTTGAGATTGACTTTAAATAAACAGAAAGTGAATTTACTGCTGTGTTGACAAGATCAAAACCCACAGGCAGGTTTGTAGAAAATTTTACAACTTTTATCCACTTGGGGATTTAGGTTCAAGCCAAATCATAATAATATTAAATGCTTATATGATGATATGATTAAATGTTGGAAAATATGTAGATTGAGAATCATTTCATGGATAGGCCACAATTGGGTATGTTCATAGGTTCAGTCATATTTTTCCATAGGTTTGGATTATGCACTACAGGTAGTCCTCGACTTATCATCACAATTGAGCCCAACTTTTCTGTTGATAATCAAGACAGTGTTTGAGTGAGTTTTGCCCCATTTTATGACCTTACTTGCCTCAATCACAGCAGCTGTTAAATTAGTGACATGGTTATTAAATGAATCTGTCTTCCCAATTGACTTTGCTTGTCAGAAGGTCTCAAAAGATGATCACATGAGCCTGGGACCCTGCAACTGCCATAAATACATGCCAGTTACCAAGGATTCAAATATTGTTCATGTGACTATGGGGAGGCTGCAATGGTCAAAAGGAAAAGTGGCCTTAAGTCACTTTTTTCAGTGCCATTGTAAATTCAGTCTCTTCAGAAATGGTTGTAAGTCAAAGACTATCTGTATTCTAAATATCAAAGTGAATTAAGAAACATTTTACTTTAACATGTTGTATGAATTCAGCCGCTTCTAACATTTGGACTAATGTTATATTGAGCTCAACATACCAAAAAGGATAAACAACTGTGTCCATATTATTTTACTAGCCCAGGATGCTCCTATATGCATAGTGTGACCTGGAAATGTTTTGTTAAAACCCCAAGCAGTGTGAAAATAGTATTTTTTTTAATTAAAAAGAAAGAATGCACAATCTATGGCTTAAATTCTTTTCCTAAAGAGGACATATTTAACTTGTCTCACAAAATGCTCCCATATTCATTATCCTGTTACTTCTTGGATTATTTTATGATTAAGCAATTAAAAGGCTCTTGGACTTTTTTGTCCTCCTGACAGAATAAGCAAGGTACAGAGGAAAGCCGTCAGCGCTGTCCACAGCTTGATGAGTTCACATGACTTGGATAAATACTGCTTGAAGTCAGAAATGAAAGTGAAAATTGCTGCACTTTATCTGCCTCTGGTTGGCATAATTCTGGATGCCCTTCCTCAATTACATGATTTTACAGGCAAGAAATGATGATGATGATGATGATGATGATGATATACTTAATGTCTTCTAGATGGTGTATAAAAATGAAAAAGTTGACTGTTTTTCCTCCCATCTGTTTGACCTACCATCTGCTAGATGTGGGTTGTTTTGACTTCTGTGGAATTCAACATAGAGCAGAAATTCGGGAATTTGTGATGATTTCCCCCCCACAAAATATAATTGTCTAAGTGATAATGGAAAATGTAAGGATGGAATTTATTGACTGTGTTTATGATAAGGTGTGCTACCATAAGGTAGCAAATCAAGATGGTTAACTTCACAAAATACCTTAAGCCACAAGCAAGCAAACTTCATGAGGGTTTAGCACTTTTCTCTCAAGCGAGCCACAGAGTGTTTCCATAGGTGCAGAGCTCATGCAGGAGATGAGAACAATCTGATTTCTGTTCATTGCAGGAAAACAGAAGAAAAGAAACAATGGCAACTGCAGCTTTTGCATACATACACACCCCATTCTGCATTTAAAACGAAATGATTATTCTCTCAATATTTTGAAATGAAACTCTTCCTATTAGTTAAAATTCCTCTTGCCTTAGCTGAACCCGCTCTGTATATTCCCAGCTCCCTGGACAGATTCCCCCCTGCCCCCCCCCCCGAGTTTTATAATTCGTCCTCTGTCCTTTGGAGTCCTGTAGATGGCGCTCCATCCCCAACACTTCTTACATTGCTGAGAAGGACTGTCAGAAGGTGGATCATTAGGAAAGCCCATTAATGATTATTAGTTGGTCATTATGAAAGCCCAGAAAATTTAGTTTAATAAACTATGGTTCAGTTAACAATGGGTAACAGTGTCATACAAACAGAACCAATATCTTTTCATCGACATTATTGGACTCGTGAATAGGATGTAGTGGTTAAACAAACATGGAAAAGCAACTCCACAGAGAATTGTTGATCTATTAAGTGCCCATAGCAAACTGAGAGAAAGATCTTAGGATGACACAGTACTTTGGATCTGATTTAAAAAAAATACATTCAAATGTGCAAATCTAGCACCTGTCTGCCAGTTTGCAATGCAGGTGTGTCTTTTCAAAATCCTATAAAACTCCTCAGGTCCCCATAATTTTTGTACTCAAAAGTCATCTTCTAAGGATCTGATTTTAATAAGATGTGGATAGAGTCCTTCAAAGAGGAAAAAAACTCTTGTTATCTTTGAGGAAAGACAATTTCCATTTCTTTCCTAGCCTACTGGCTATGTACCAGACAAGATAATCTTTGCTCAGTTTCCAACTTTCTTCCTGTGTAAATGTGATAAAGATGTCATTCAATCCAGGTACATATTTTCAAGAACAGTAATTTTAACACTTTGAGTGGTAATGGTGTTAGCACCAACAATTTGCATACGTGCAACAAATATCTTTCAGCTTTTGTTTTCTCAAATTTTTCTTGTGTAATGTCTTTTTTAGTGTTGTATACACCCATCTAAATGACTTTCTTAATGCCTAAAGGCTTTTGAGAGCGCATTTGTTGTGTTTTTTCCCATCTGTTGTTTCGGTGTCAGGCAGGACTAAATGGAGAAATTTATGCCATGGCTGTTCCTGCTCTGAGCTCATATAATTCAGGACAAGCAAAGGGAACACCATAAAATATTAGTAAAAAAGCAAACAGAGGGGGCAGTTTAATCAATTATAGTCAGAGAGAAAACAAGAGCTGAAAAGGAAAACAAGAGAAAGAGGCAGATAGATTGAAGAAAGGGAACAAAGGTCACATAATCACAGAAACTAAAGCTATAAAGTATTACTTGGTTTTAAAACACTTGTGAACACTGCTAGAGATATATTATCTGTTCTAAAATTTGCCAATTGAAGAAATTCATTAATTCTAATTCTTTTTGTTATCTAGCTCTGAGAACTGGTAATTTTACACCTCATCAGCTGTAGTTTTATACTAACTATTCTGTCTCACTGTTGTTCAAATATAGAAAACCAGTCTGTAATTAACCAGTGGTTAAAATGCTACAATAGACATCAGGAAACTGTGAGTTGCAATCTTTCATTAGGCACATAAAGTGCTTAAGTCACCCTCTTTTAGCCCAGCAAACCTCACAGGGATATTGTGGGAAAAATAGGAAGAGGAAGAATTAGGAAGCTACCTTGAATTGTAAAAATAAAGGCCGGATATAAATCAAATAGTGCATGCATACATAGGATTATAATGTAATGGCACACAAAACTCTTTTAAGCAGTGGGAATATTAATAAACAAAGTCCAGTTCACCCTAATCAAGGGACAGAACAAATTTCAAAAATCCACAAGAAACATATAAGACACATTGTTTTCACTGCTGGACTTTTTCATGTAGAAAATAGGCTTTATACTACAATTCACAGGCTTTCAACCTACTCCAGCTAATATGCAACAGCCTTGTTGTTTCTTAGATTTCTGCACTGCCCATCTCATATAAGTTTGTTTAAGATACAGATCATTCAGAAATGTAGAATATGCCATTGTTGCTTGGAACTTTAACCTGACATTTCTGAATATGCCATTGTTGCTTGGATCTTTAACCTGGCATTTCTGGGATTTTCAGCCTGGTTATATTTAATACTTTGTTGCCCTTGCTTCCATGGGGCTAGCACTAGTGTCAGAAAAACAGTGGAGGATAGGAAGATTTGGGGCTTTTGAAAATTGGAGTGCCGCAACTCAGTTTTGCAAATTCAGAAGTTTTTAGCTTCCTAATTGTACTATGTTTATCATGACCATTGACCAGTATATCAAAATCCACAGCAGTTAGAACAAAATAAATGCATTTCACTGGTTACTAGATATATTCTTGATACATCTTCCTCTGAGAGTAAGCTATCCAAAAAGTATTTGACTGGAGAATTATGGAAAAAGCTTTGGACCATGTCAAAAACCTTTCAGAGAACCTGCACTTTCCAATTTAGTTCCAGATGTTCACAATGGGAAAGGCCGTGCTGCATGGCCAGATGAAGAACAAGAATCGGCAAACCAGATTAACCACAATATTGCTCTGGCTATTGCTGGGAATCAGTTTAATGTACGATCTTCTGGTTCCTCTATGCTTATGATGGTAAGGCTTTTTACAGTAGTTTACAGGAGTCCCTTCCTGAATAATGTTTTTATGATTTTATCTTGAAGTGTTATTTGCTATTACTGGCCTTGCTATCAAAACTTCTCTCGTTCTCGGATTTGAGCTAGATTGGTAATTATGTGCATTCGAGTACACTTTTTTTTTTCTTTCTCTACCTAAAATGAGGGTGAGCAGCAGAGCGCCTCTAGATGTTTTGAATTACCGCTGCAGTTAACCCTGCCAGTGTTAACTGTGGCCAGGGATTATGGATGTTAGGGTTCAAACTATTTTGAAGACTCTTATCATCTCTCCTGGATTAAGGGGACTAACTGCACGTGATTAAGCAAATTAACTTAATCCATTATGTAAAGCAGCAGTGTAAACTAATCTGATAGTAGGGTGTTTGAAGTAGGGCTGCTTTCAGTTGACAAAATGACATCAGCCCTATAGAAAACCCATCTAAAAGGGTTCCTCATTGAGTTCCATTTAAGAAGATGTATCTTCATCTCGAGGTCTAGGATATTTAGCCATATCTTTTTCCTTATCCATTTATCATAACATCATGTTGGAAAGTTTTCATTTCCTACATGAATCAGAAGTTACTCCATTGAGAAGTTCTGTGATTAGTGAAGTTTCATTTTAGTCAAATAAAGAGCTGGCTTCTGCTGAGTAAAAAACTATCGACGGAGGAATTTTTGCTTACTATTTGAAATAAAGATATTCCTTGCTCAACAATAATAGCAATAGCAGTAGCACTTGGACGTATATGCCACTTCACAGTCCTCTCTCAGCAGTTTGCAGAGTCGGCATATTTTCCCCAACAATCTGGGTCCTCATTTTACTGACTTCGGAAGGATGGAAGGCTGAATTAACCTTGAGCCAGTGACACATGAACTGCCAAATTGTTGGCAGCCGGTGATCAGCATAACTAGCCTGCAGTACTGCATTCTAACTACTTGCACCACCACTAAAAATGAGCTGGGGTTGTAAATTGAAAAAGATATTGGGATTAGGATCAGGGAGATCCAGGTTCCAGTCTGTTTCAGTCATGGAAGCCGAAAAGAACGGATTTTGGAGATTATATAATCCAATACCTTGCTCATTGCAGGAATCCATTAAAATAGCCAACTAGACACTCTTACTCAGCCTAACTCACAGGATGGTTATTGTAGGGAAAAATTGGAAGAAGAAGTGCTCTTTATGCTGTCTTGAGCTGGAAGAAAGTCAGGATATAAATGTAACTAGTAAAACATAAAGACTAATAAAAATGGCTCTTGGCTGTTAATTAGAAAAGACATTCTAAGCTGACAGTAAGAAGCTCTCACAATTTCAGAATGTGATGTTTTGTTCCTGTGGTAAAATTTTTGCTATATTGGAAGTCGTCTGATACATTTTCTTTTTGCCACTTTATGTGCTTTTCATGTCATCTCTTTCCAGTCCTGCAAATCATACAACACATTAAGTCCTGAGACAACCCGTCATCTTTTGATCTGCTTCCTGTGGATCATGAAGAATGCCGATCAGAACCTCATTCAGAAATGGATTGCCGACCTTTCCTCTCTACAGCTGAACCGGATCTTAGATCTTCTTTTCATCTGCGTCTCAGGCTTTGAGTACAGGGTAGAGGAAATTATGTCCAAATCAAAGAGTTATCACTGCACTGCAAAAGTTTATTTCTCAGATGGATGTTTACTGGCATCCTTGGGCAAAACTCTGGGTTGGGCTCTTAAAAGGCTTCAGTAATGTGGTTGTTGTCATTATTATGTCCTGAAGTATGCTTGCCTAGAGATGTAAATTTATTCTTCTCTCTGGACAGGGCAAGCAAAGCTCAGACAAAGTCAGCACTCAGGCCCTCAAGAAATCACGAGATGCCAAAGCTCGTCTGGAAGAGGCATTGCTGAGGGGAGAGGGGGCCCGAGGTGAAATGATGAAGCGGAGCAGGCTCCTTGCTGGTATGTCTTTGCTGTTGTTCTTGGACTGTTTATTCTTCTCATTGGAAGTGCAGAGAAATGGTACCTGCACCTCCCACAGTTTTCAGAAAGTAACAAAAATAGACCCTCAAAGCAAGACATTCTAGAACAGCACTGTTTGCCATTGGCGTTACTTGGCAGAGATGTGAATGGATTTGAGATTGTTATGGACAACTGTGATTGTTGGATATTACTATCAAAATCAAAATCCGGACTCTTGTTGGCAGCTGCAATTACCAGATACTCACTTAGTAATTACCCTGCCTTTATTACTTTATAAATGCAGGTAGTCCGTGACTTACGACCACAATTGAGCCCAGGATTTCTGTGGCTTATTGAGACAGTTGTTAAGCGAGTTTTGCTCCTTTTCACGATTTTTCTTGGTAAGTGAATCACTGCAGTTGCTAAGTTAATAACATGATTTTTAAGTGACTCCCCCTTTGACTTGGCTTGTCAGAAAGTCACAAAAGGAAATAAACTGACCCTGGGACACTACAACCGTCATAAATATAAGCCAGTTGCCAAGTATCTGAATTTTGATCATGTAATCATGAGGATGTTGCAATGGTAGTAAGTGTGAAAAACAGTCATAAGTCGTTTTTACTGCTGTTGTAACTTTGAACTGTCATTAAATGAATGGTTTTAAGTTGAGGACTGAGTAAGTTGAGTAACTGAAGTTGGCACTCCTACATAATATGCATAATACGTCTGCTGATCAGGACCGTGTTTATAGACGGGTGACACAATATGAATCTTGATGTGGTCCTCGCTGAAGTTATTTTTAGTGTGAGGCACACTGCACCCAGTGTGCTTGCTAGTAAACAGGAATCTGAGGTCATGTGGGAGTTATTCCCGACCACTTCTTTTCTCTACCATTGTCCTTCTTTGGGAAGGAAACCTATCTATGGGTCTTATCACATGGCTTAAAACTCTAAATGAAGCACTAAGGCAAAAAAATAAATCTGCATGCAGCTGAAAGTAACCTTGGATTGGATCCTGAAACAGGATCAGTTCATTGGCAGAAGAGAGTTTAATAAGGAAATTGCAAAAGTATCAGAAGAATGAGCTGAACATGGGGAGTTGGTTCAGTAGAACTATATTTTTTTTAAGATCCAAAAGCACTCATCAATCTTAATAAGGTATGAATGTTTATAAATATTAGATCAGAATTAATTGAATTGATTGGTGTTTGTACCTCTCATTTACCTTCTCTAAATCTACAAATGAACTCAATCATTATTCATTTTGTTCTTGACCATCAGTTGTATAAAGTAATGTTTTTAGGAGCAAGTTCTGAATGCCCATTTAGTACAAACCACACAATGGACTCAAGCTAGCTGATAGATTGGTAGCTGTTTTATTTGTCAAAAAGAGGCTACAGGCTGTTTTCATCTGGTGGCTTGCAGGTCAGATCTGGCAGAAATAATATTCAAAGTAATAACTCTTCAAAAAGGCTTTTTTTTAGGATTATGTGTGTGCATTACAAACTTTCTACTTGTTTGAAGAAAAGCAGCAGCAGAGTTTGTTTCTACATATTTTTTCATTAAGAGGATGGACTATGAATGACTCTTGCACCTCACTCACAGCTGGATTCTGAGTGTCATTCTTTTATTCACATCTGGTCTGTCTTTTGTTTGCTTTACAATTGTCTTGATTCTGTGGCCAATGCTTTGTATGTCTTGGGAACACATTGTTCCCGTCTGTCACATTTTAATAATTCCATATCAAATCTACTCATTGCCTCTGCGGGCAAAAAGATACATTTCTCCTGGTTGCAATCACAGTGGATGTAGCCTCTTGCAAAAGCTCCTATCGCCTGAGAAATGTTGATATTAAAGTTTGTGATTTGTGAATGTTGCCCTTGCAGGGAATGATAGACTCCCAGGGTCGAATGAGAACTTACGATGGAGAAAAGAGCAGACACAGTGGCGGCAAGCAAACGAAACGCAAGATAAGTGAGTAATTTAATGAATGTATATCACCTTTACCAGAACTGCTTCTTTCAAGGGACATCTAGGTTCACTCCCTGTACCAAGGCAGGAAATTCTATCTTCAAAGCATCCTGAACAGCTAGCTACATGTGTAGCTTTCTGTAAAACTTTGTGGAGAAAATTCTCTGAAATCCCTTTGTTCTCCTGTCACCAGTAGCAAAAGCTCTCAGTGCTTAAGGATGGTAGTTTTAAACACACCAGAATCCCTTTGGGTGATACGCTAAATAAAATGGGTATTACTAGAGATTCCTGTTCAAATGAATACAAAATTTTTTGTTTGTTTCTCTTGGAGTCTGCAAGAGACAAAAACAAATAGAATTGAAAACAGGGCAGTATCTTTCTCCATTTTCAGTTTCAAGTAGATTTGGAGTTGTAACAAAGGCAAACTATATTTTATGGAGTTTTCCCCCCAGGCTCTTACAGTTGAGGAAAAGGAAGGCATTTCTCCTCCCAGCTTGGAATCTTTAGTATAAAACAATAAACTTAAAGGCCCAGTCCCACTGCACTTACGGATGCAAAGAGGATGTAAAACGTTAAAAAAAGCTTGCCATGCGTTGGAAAACGCTATGCATCCGTTGTGTACTCATTCATATTGTCTTCATACGCTCTATCTGTCACCATTCTATCCACTGCATTCATCCACGCAAGAAGGTTTGAGCTGCACAAAACTTTGTTGAACGATAACTTTCCGCCGTTACGATGTAATAGTCCGCGACATATGAGCCAACGAAACATATTCTATGCCCATTATCAATCCGTTAAAACACCCTGTATCCTCTGCATCCTCTGCGGTATCCTCGCAACTCACATCCACTGTAGCTGAAAAACGGAGAAAAGGAAAACAAAAGGTTACATGAATTCTAACATACGTTATATCATGAAATAGAAAGGATCACAGGAACGTTTGCATCCGATAATACATCCATGCCGCAGTCCCTTTCTTCCTTTAGGCCAATACCGTGATTGCATCCGCTTCATCCGCTATGCGTCCCCTTTTGAATTATTCCCCCGGAACCCTTCGGACGATGTCATCGCTTCTCATCCACTTAGGCTTCCTATGAAACCGTTTAACATCCCCATACAACTACCCACGTCGTCTTTTCCGTTCTGTTTATGCAAATTTTTTGCCACTTTTGGAGCGATACAAACGGATGGAGCCACCCCCGAAATTTTGCTTGTCCGCTGTGTCCTTTATGCATACGTTTTGCGTCCGTCGGCCAGTGGGACCGGGCCTTTAGTAAAATAAAGAGTCATTGAAGCCACAATCTTTTCTTTATTTTAACAATGAGGGCCTGCAGAATGAGGTGTGAAACATCTGTCCTAATAAGGACTATCTTAAAGCAGATGCCAAAATTTATACAAGGAATGGAAGTCAAAATGTATTTGACTTTAGATTTATTTGAATTCTCTTACTTTATATCGCAAGTTTTGAAACTCAATGGTTCATTGCACAGATAAAGTAATGGAAGCCATTTCTTGGAACTATAAAATTAGTGATTGGTATTTTGGTAAAAATCAGTGTGATAATCAATGTGACCCGGGTTGGGTTTCATTTTATGTAGCAACTATGCTTGCCCGGTGTATGCATATGTAGCAATAAACTAACAGCTATGGAAAAACCCACACTCTCATTCATGTTCATTGGAAGCCAAAAGTTGACATACAGATAGGAGCTCTGCAGTATGTCAGTCTGTATCCAGCATGGTTCCACAAATGTGCATCAACATTATACAAGGACCTGTTTTTATGGTCATTTTTGAGATGGTAAACTGAATCCATTGCTGTTATGCTGTGAAACTATTACTGAATCTTTGAATTGACAAAGAAAAGGGTGGTACCTTGAAGGATGGACACTAGAAAGAAGTAAATATTACAATTAAAGGAAAATAATTAAATTTGACTTACTAATACAGAATAAATCAAATATTTTAACATTTGATATATTTAAGGATATTTTTGAACAATGCCCCAGAAATTAATTTTAAGAGTGTCTTTCTCTATAAATAGATTGTGTTTAAAAGATGTTATGGAGAAGGAACAAGTTTTTCCTGAAAAGTTTGACACAGATTTGAAAGTGGATTTAAAATAGCAATAGCACTTAGACTTATATACCACTTCATAGTGTTTTACGGCCCCCTCTAAGTAGTGTACAGAGTCAGTATATTGCCCCCAACAATCTGCATTCAATTTTACTGACCTCGAAAGGAGGGAAGGCTGAATGAACCTTGAACTGGTGAGAATTGAACTGCTGAACTGCAAGCAGCCAGCAGTCAGCAGAAATAGCCTGAAATATTGCATTCTAACCACTGTGCCACCACAGCTCATAAAAATGAAAGGCTATCAGAATGATCTGGAAAAGATGTTACACTGAATATACAAAAGAAACCACCTTATGTCCTTTCCCCCTTGATTTTTAGTTTGCATTCATTTTTATTGTTGCATTAAAAATAGAAAGAATTGGTTAGGGATAGATTGTCATGAAGAACTATGTCCGTGGTCGTTAGGAGTCAAAAAACCTCAAAGGCACATAATCAAAACTACATTTTTTCATATGTTTAATACTTCCATCTTTATTGTGTACAACTTTCTGAAGGCACTTTATTAGTTTTAAAAATGATGCCAAACACAATTAGCACAAAGATTTGTTAATACTCTCCATTAGTTGTTGATTAAAAACATTATATTAAAGTACACTTACATTTGCTGAATCATATATCAAGCAAAAAAAGTTCATATATTAAAAATAAATCCAGATATGGTACTTCTAGGATTAATGATAGGTTCCAATCCTGAAAATTACCTCTGTAATGTAAGATATTATTGTATTCATTGGTTTGTGAATGTTTAATAACATTTGTTGCTCTTACAGAACAAAAGCTGAGATTGATCAAGAATCTCTGATTAGTGGAAACCTGGCTACAGAAGCTAATCTGATCATTTTAGATATGCAAGAGAATATCATCCAGGTGGGAAACTTATAAATGGCTGACAGCTAATACTTATTGCCAGGAAAATGCAGCAAAATTCAGTTAGTCTTTTTGTCATTGGATTGTACAACACTTTAAAACACATTTTACAGAAATAGCCTCAACAACCAAATGCTAGGGAACAAAGCTAAATTGCTTTACAGTTCCCACCCATTGTTGTGTAAAGAATGAGTTTCTAATATTATGAGATATTGTGATAATACTTCAAGCACATTAGAATGAATCTAATTTAGTGCTGTAAAAATGTAGGATTGCAAGTCATGCCACAGTAAACAAGATTGAACCATTATTGTACGCCAGAGATCTCCAAACTTGGCAACTTTAAGACTTATTCTTAAAGTTCTTAAATTCCCAAACCCTTCTGGGAATTCAAGGAGTTCAAATCCACAAGTCCTAAAGTTGCCAAGTTTGGGGACCCCTTTTTTATGACAAAGCCCTAAGAAGTCTCCCTTTTTTTTCAACAGGCAACATTAGCTATGGATTGCAAGGTGAACATCTTTGGAGGAGTGTTGAAGGTCCTCATAAATTCTCTGAGCTATGATCAAAGCACAACCTATTTGACCCATTGCTTTGCAACCCTCCGAGCATTAATTGTCAAGGTAAGTGTTGGCTTTATTTTGTATTTACATTCTTCTCACTCTGTTTGGAAGCTCAGCTCCATTCCCACAGAATGTTACATTGTGGTTGGAATGAAAGGGCCCTCAACTTGGCTTTTTGCAGAGAATAAGTTACGCACATGATGCACAATCAAGGGGAAATGATGGTCCCCAATTTCCAAGGTGTGAAAGAAGCATCAAGTCAGGGGGGGAAAAGATGGGGGATATGGAAATAAGAGCAGAACTGTAGATCACATAATGATTTTTAAATGCTAAGTCTCAATTAACAAACAATGGGACATCTTTCTAGGATAGAAAAAAACCTGATCTCTCATTGATTGCTCTTCTCCTTTTCTCATCTCCCTCTGTTTGCAACTCAGTGAAATAACTGCTTCATCTGGATTTTCATTGCATAAGAAAGTTATAAAGGTCAAGAAGCAAAAAAGAAATCTACCTCCCAAAGTGATACAGAAAAGGCCAATCAAAATGGTCAGGGTAATGGAGCAGATTTACACTTGGAAGTTTTCAGTTTAAGAAAAGGCATGTTACAATATGACAAACCCTCTTTGTCATAGCCCCAGGATCCAGAATCAGTCATTGAAGTTGAGTGGTGGGAGATCCTGGGCAGATATCCATCAGTACCCCCTTCATACTGCATTTAGTTTAAACAGTGAAGTTTGTCACTGCAAGAATTGATGATGGCCACCAGCTTACATGGATTTCAAAGAGAATGAGGCAAATGTATACACCAAGTTTATCAGTCAGGGTGCCTACATGCTATCTCCAGGACTAAAAACAGCATGTCTCAGTATATTAGCTACTGAAGGAAACAATAGAAGGACTGTGATTCTCCTGCTCTATGCTTAGCCATTAAGGATAACAGAACGTCAGACTAGATTGGTATCTGCTGAATCATGGAATTGTAAAAATGGAAGCAGTCAGAAGGATTATGTAACACAGCCCACTGCAATGGGCAGGATAACCAATTAAATTGCCCATAGGAGATGTCTTTCCTATGATTCATTAAAACTTCCATAGGCAGACTGCTCATTATTCTATAGAGATCTTATTGCATCTTGCTGTATTAATATTTGTCTTATGGCATACCATAAAGAGTAGCTTGCAATAGCCTTATAATAAAAGAGCTTAACGAGTCTTTATGAAATGTAATTTTTAAATCAATTCCCAAATTTTAATAACTTCCTGAAGGCACCAGAACTACAGGTAGTCCTCAACGTATGCCACAATTGATACCAACATTTCTGATGCTAAGCGAAATATTTGTTAAGTGAGTTTTGCTCACATTTTGTGACCTCTCTTGACACAGTTGTAAAGTGAATTGCTGCAGTTAAGTTAATAAAATGGTTGTTAAATGAATCTGGCTTTCTCCTTGACTTTGTATGTCAGAAGGTCGCACAAGGGAATCCCATGACCCCAGGACACTGCAACTGTCATAAATATAAACCAGTTGCCAAGAGTCCGAATTTTGATCATGTGTCTATGGGAGATGCTGCAATGATCATAAGTATGAAAAATGGTCATGTCATTTTTTCAGTGCCGTTGTAACTTTGAATGGTCATGAAATGAAAGGTGTTGTAAGTCAAGGACTACCCTTATAATGGAAATATGTCCTCCCTATAAAATGTCTTGATTGGGTATTTTATTCTTACTGTTGTTGTAAATCCGAGCTGTGGTGACCACAGTTCCCCCTGTGGCCTACAGTTCTACAGCCACAAAAGTGAAGGATTTTAAAGGAGATGCAATGTTTTTTTCTATAATCACCTGCCAACCGAAGAGCCCAATGCTCTTTAGTTTGACAATCTTTTCTCCTGCAGTTTGGAGAGCTGCTCTTTGAAGAAGAAGTGGAGCAATGTGCTGATCTCTGCCAGAAAGTCCTGCAGCACTGCAGTAGCAGTATTGATACTACTCGGGTTCAAGCTTGTGCTACGCTTTACTTCTTGATGAGATACAGTTTCAGCTCCAGCAGTGTAAGAGTAGAGATGATGCTCTTTCTTCTAGTCGTGGCCTGAATCACAATTTGTGTTTCCACTTTCCTTACTTTTTACAGAATAATTAACATTTAGCATAATTCCACTTCTTTCATTCTGTTTTGGTGGTCCACTTGCTAAATGTTATTCTTCACTATTTGCAAAGGGATTCACTTTCTGTATTCCATGCAATGTTTTGGGGGGTTTGGGGAAATTGGTACTGCCATAGGATAGATATCATATTTTCAATAATTATTTTTGCACATGTCAGTGTTGTAAGTCTGAAATTCAGAATTTAGAATGATGTCCTATTTAAAACAATCTTGTAAACCATCAAGGATTACTTAATTTCAAATCTATAACTGGAATAGAAAGAAACAAATAACGGCATAAATTGGATTTGTGAAGATCATACATTTCAATGTTTAATTATATCTCAATCTCATTATTTAATCTTGAACATAGAATAGCTTAAGGATATGCCATTATGTAAAATAAATAAAGCATAGCTTTGTTTGTTTGTCAAACATGTACAAGATAGCAGGTATAGGTATAAACATAAATATAAACAAAGGAAGTCAGTACAGATAAATGGGGACAATAAGATAGAGATGGTAGGCACGCTGGTGCGCTTATGCATGCCCCCGTTAAGTTTGATTCTATGGTTGCTTTCAACAGGACTGTCTCAGAAATAATGATTCTGTCCCATTCAAAAGGAAATTCTAAAAAATTCTATGTATAGAAAGTTGTAAATGTTTTAAATCTTGTGCACAGGAACTTTCTATTAATGAAAAATCTATGCACCTGATTTGCATAATCAATTATTTGTTTCCCCCTGCCCTCTTTTATAAAAGAACTTTGCAAGAGTGAAAATGCAAGTGACAATGTCCCTGGCATCTCTGGTTGGTAAGACTTCAGAATTTAATGAAGAATATCTCAGAAGGTCATTACGGACCATTTTGGCATATGCAGAGGAAGATTTAGAAATGCAATCAACTTTGTTCCCAGGACAGGTAAGGCATTTTGTGGCCTTTAATTCTTTTGCATTAATTTACGCTTTCTATATTTAGATAAATTTATTGGGCAAAACCTGTATTGCTTACTCATAGGTAAAAACAGCAGCAAAGGCACTTACTTCAGCAGTCAAAGCATATATCTAATCTCTCCAATAATTTTTAGTAAAGCTTCAGCGAAAATACTGTAGGGTTATTGGCAGTTCCTAGAATGCTCTTTTTTCTTGTTATTGCTCAAAGCAAGGAAGAAGCATCTAACCTCTACAAAACTGTGCTTTGCAAATTACCCTAGAGCAGGAATGTCCAATCTCAGCAACTTTAAGACTTGTGGACTTGAACTCTCAGAAATCCCCCATGACTGGCTGGGAAATTCTGGGAGTTGAAATCCAGATGTCTTAGAATTGTTAAGGTTGGGAAACCCTTGCCCTAGCGAGAGGATGAAGTAATTGGTAATAAAAATGATGGGAAAATACTGCTGTATTTAGTTCAGGAACAGTTGGCATGAAGGTCCAAAAAATAATGCCATTGATGCCTGACATGAATCACATTTAAAAGAACCTGAGGAATAAAATAATAATATATCAACTTAATAAATATGTCTTTTGTCCCTGTCTCCTTTTGTTCTTGGCTTATTTGAGCCAGCAAACAAATTTGAAAAGCTTTCTGGAAATACTGTTCAGTTATTTATTTTTGTTTGAATTAGGAAACTCCTTAATGTTTTAGGAACAGGCTATCATGTAATATCTTGACTTCCCAGTCCCCACCCCTAATCTATTTTATCAGGTTGGAGGAAGTAGGAAACTATTGCTAATGGAAAAATTATTGATCTTATTCCCAGTTTCTCAAAAACCAAGAATACAAAAGTTGAGTCCTCAGGCAAAGGATGAATTCCCATCATGATTGGTTATGGTGATATATTCTAATTCAAATAAGATTACATTGAACTGGAACTGAAACACTGCTCATTGTGCTCACATTTCAATCCTTGAGGAACACTGCTTACATGATATAATAAGAAAGAAATGTAATATTTTAGAAGTTATATGATCCCAATTTTGTTAGGTGGTGTTGGTAAACAGAAGCCCCATTTTCAATATTCTTCATTGTGGGGTGGGGTGTCCATTTCCTTATTAGTGATAGTTTTTTTGAAATCTGTGGGGAAAAACCTGAAAATTTGTTTGAATTTATTTAGGTGGAAGAATTGTTGCACAATCTGAATTGCATATTATCAGACACAGTAAAAATGCGACAATTTCAAGAAGACCCAGAGATGCTTATGGATCTCATGTACAGGTTGAAAACTCGAGCATTTTTCTAGCATTCAGATCACTCACAGTTAAGATTCTAGTTTAGAGACTTCTGATGTCTTGTACTGAATATTTATTTTTGCATCTTCCCTGGAGAAGACGGTTCCTTATTAATTCTAAGTTTTTAATCTAGTATTTTGTTAAGTTTTTAATTCCTTTTACTGGTATATATATTCGACAAAAATAAATTAATTCTATGGTGTAGTTTCTCATAAAAATTACAAGTGGCCTACCTGTACTAATGGCCCAGATTTGAATGCCTCTCCTCCAGAGATGGTATTCAGCAAGTTCTGACCAGTTCTGGAGAACCGGTAGCGGAAATTTTGAGTAGTTCAGAGAACCATCAAATTCCACCTCTGACTGGAGGTTTTATAGCATCCTTCCATTGCCATGCCCACCAACCCACGCCCACAGAACAGGTAGTAAAAAAATTTGAATCTCACCACTGCCCTCCTCTGTATTCATGTGACTACACTTCACATGCTCAACAACCAAGCTTCATTTACAGTAATTTGCAGCCTCCTGTGGTCCCATGGCCAAGTTTTAGAATGATTTTGTCAAAAGCTGGTGTTTACTTCTATTTCTCAGCAGAAGCAACCTAAAGCGAAACATGGGTGTGCATAACTTAACGATTACCACCCAAAAAAGGTTGTAAAATCAGGGTGACCCAATTTACAATCATCACAGGTTATGACATTGATGGGCAGGCTCCATTATGATCCTAATTTGAAGATTATCTGATAATTAGAAGATTATTCTTTTTTAGCAGCATGATAAAAAGCTCATTAAAATTATCTTTGGAATTTAGTCTATGGATAAATGTGTCATTTAAAAACAATTCTACATAAGAGCTCATTAGAAATGTGTTGCAGAACATAAGGAAAGAGATATTTCTGATGTAACCTTATTGTTAGTAGTAAAAGAGATTGAGATACGGTAGTTCTGATGTAACCTTTTTGTTAGTAGTAAAAGAGATTGAGATACGGTAAATTATATGGAATATTATTATTTTCTAGTTACTTGCCATTTTCAAGCCAGATGCTATGGTTCAAGATCCAATAATATAATATCGTTCATCATTCAAGCAAAAAACCAAACCAAACATTATTTTTATCATGTTATTTTCTTAGAATTGCCAAAGGGTATCAAACTTCACCTGACTTAAGGCTTACCTGGCTTCAGAACATGGCAGAGAAGCACACCAAGAAAAAATGCTACACAGAGGCTGCCATGTGCCTCATTCATGCTGCTGCTCTTGTGGCAGAATATTTGAGCATGTTAGAGGACCATAGTTATCTGCCAGTTGGAAGTGTCACTTTCCAGGTAGGACCAAATTACTCCATTTCATGCAAGTCTTTTTCTGGGTAACCAAGGTAATGTCCTGGGTTAAGCTAGATTGATCCCACAAATGCTAAGCACATTCACTGAAGCTTAACAAGGGTGACAGGATAAAAACCAATAGCCAAAGCAGATTGCAGAAATAAAGCAGGGAGAAACAGCCTACTTCTCATTATTGATACTGCATGAATCTTTCTAGGCAGATAAGAAGCTTGTAAGATTTAAATCCTTTCTATGTACTCAGCATACCTGCACACTGAAAACTACATATTCAGTATAATTAGTTTAGAAATCCAAAAGCTTATTGTTCTATGCCACACTACGTGCCAAAAAAAAATAGGCAGGGGATGATATCAATTTAAAAGTTACCTAATTTAGAGTAGAGAGCCAGTTTGCCATTATGTGT
Organism: Laticauda laticaudata; assembly: GCA_004320025.1. Classification (NCBI taxonomy): domain Eukaryota; kingdom Metazoa; phylum Chordata; class Lepidosauria; order Squamata; family Elapidae; genus Laticauda; species Laticauda laticaudata. The sequence continues at coordinate 80,648 of BHFT01052620.1, read as the reverse complement.
ACCATGTGCATAATATTAAGGCATTGGGCTAGAAACCAGGAGACCATAAATTTTAGTCCTGCCTTGAATTAGAAACCCGTTAGGTGGCATTGGATCAATCACTTCCTCTTGGTGCTAGAAAGGAGGCAAACATTTCTGAAAAACCTTGCCAAGAAACTGAAAGGTTTTGTTCAGGCAGTCTCTGAGAATTGGACACAACTGAACAGAAAAAAAAGTTAAAGTTAATCCTAACTTATTCACTCTTTGTTAAGAGTGAATCTTAACAAAGCAGAATGCAAATCAGGAGAAGCATGCTACAGAAGCAGTGGACTTGTGAAGAGAAAACACTACACAAATATTTTAAAAATTATTTTACCCTATTTATCCTATCCTATTATTTATAATAGGGATATAGAGTTCTGGGCAGAGATGTGGTCCCTTGTCCAAACCTGACGTTATGGAGAATATAAATGTGTACATCCAAGGCCCACACATTCCAAGTTTGACAAAACCTAAGGCTAAAACCTTTCCATCCTTACCTTAAGTTCTATCTTCTTTCTAGTGTGTTGTAGTGTTTCCTATGCAGTGAATCATATTAAGTTTCAAAAGCCATCCTGAACACTTTGAAACTGGCATATGCCAATCTTATTAAACATGCTTGTCTATACAAGTTTTCAAATGAAATTCTGAAGCTACAGCATGTTATATAGCAGATGAATTACTAAGTAAATCATTCTAGATAGGATATTTAATTGCAAAAGTTTCTCCCCTTAACACAAAGTCCAGTTAAAATCAGTCATTTATTTCGGAAATAAGACTGTTGATGGGCAAACAGTATTTTCCTATACAAACTGAAAATGAGCATTCACATATATTACTACTTGTGTTATGAGAGATGAAGGAAAAAATGAATATTTGTCGGTAAAATTTGGTGGAGTTTTTTTCTTTTTCTTTTTGCCAGATTATATTTTAATAATATAAAACAAAAGTAAAAGGAATAAAGTAAGATTTCACTTAGAATACAATATTCAGAGTTGTCTATTCTGTAACTTCTTGTTCTCCTTTTCAGAATATTTCCTCCAATGTCCTAGAAGAGTCCGCTGTTTCGGATGATATCCTGTCTCCAGATGAAGATGGAGTTTGCTCTGGAAAATATTTCTCAGAGCACGGGTTGGTGGGACTGCTGGAAAATGCTGCTGAGCTTTTTAACACCGTGAGTAGCAGTACACTGTCTTTTATTTATTTTGTTTATTTATATATGTCTTTAATTGGATTTACAGGCTGCTGCAACTCTAGGCAGCTTACATCTCTAAAAGCAGGATCAATAAAATGAAAGTAAAAGGCATGCACATCTAGAACAAACAATCCAATGCATCAAAAGAAAACTAACTTGAGGCTTGACAGCCATCTTAATGCCAGGCCCAAGAGCCAAGCCAGCTTTTCAAAGATTTGTAGAACTGTTGTGGAGAGGAGCTATATGCATTTCCAGGGGGTGCTAGAAATATTTCCTAATAAATGACATTGTTTAATTTAAAATATTTATGTCCTCCTTATTTGAATTGCTTGGTTTAAAACCTAATGTGGGTGGGCACATGAAGGCACTATTGTATTTATGGGAATAAGGAAAGACTTTGGTTGATTTCTTTGCTTAAAGAAATTATCCCGAAGCTCTGTAAATTTAAGTATATTTCTTTCTTTGTTTAGTCCAGGGGTGTCCAATCTTGGCAACTTTAAGACTTGTGGACTTTGACTGCCAGAATTGGCTAGGAAATTCTGGGAATTAAAATCCACAGGTCTTAAAATCGCCATGGTTGGACACCCCTGGTTTAGTCACCTGTGTGGACAGTCTCATTTCAATACCATTTTGTAGTAAAGTGATATAGTCACCATTCATATTCCACTTCATATCATTTTAGTTCTAGCTATATCAAATCCAGTATCAAAAAGATTTTGTCTGAATTGAGTACAGCCTTAATTTACACATTAGCAGTGGTCTGATTTACACAGCACATTAAGCAGTGGTGCACTTTGCTTAGTTTTGTTTAGCACAGTAAGAAAACACAAGGTTTGTGAGCATGTGAGCCTTGTTACTGTTGCTTCGCTGGGGAAAACAGTGTACAGCTGAGAAACATTTCTTAGTCAGGCATGATGTGGTAATTTTCTGATGAATGATTGAAAGTATTTTAAAAAATGTTTCTTGTTTCCACAAGGGAGGATTGTATGAAACTGTCAATGAGGTCTACAAGATTGTCATCCCCATTTTGGAAACAAATCGAGACTTTAGGAAGCTTTCTTCTGTTCACAGTAAACTCCAAAAGGCTTTTGAGAGCGTAATAAATAAGGTACTTTTTCTGTTGTTGGGCTACAGTATTTGTATATTGATTAGGAAGATAAGGATATTTGCAATATAGGTAGTTCTTGACTTACAACCATTCATTTAGTGACCATTCAAAGTTCCAACAGCACTAAAAAGAGTGACTGTTTTTCACATTTATGACAGTAGCAGCATCCCAATGATCATGTGATCAAAATTTGGATGCTTGCCAACTGGCTCATATTTATGATGGTTGCAGTGTCCCAGGGCCATGTGATCACCTTTTGTGATCTTCTGAGAAGCAAAATCAAGGGGAAGCCAGATTCCTTTAACAACCATGTTACTCTCTTAATAACTGCAATGATTCACTAAACAATTGTGGCAAGCAAGGTCATAAAAAGGGGCAAAAGTCACTTAACAACTGTCTCATTTAGCAATGGAATTTTTGGTCTCAATTGTGGCCATAAGTTGAGGATTACTTGTACAACCCTTTTTCCCCCCTGCTTAAAATTTCACTTTAATGAGGATGTGCTATTCAATAAATACCTGTCTGCTGTGCTATTTGTGTTAATATAGGATTCCACTACAGTATTTTTCCCAAGTAGCTAAAAAGCTTTGTAAGGTTATAAATGCTCTGTATATATTTACATTCAGCTAAGAAGCATACTTTTTTTTTGCAAACTTGGTCATTCTTTGTGTAAATTGTTCCAAATCTTTGGTTGATTGATTGAGATACAAACACATTGTTGACCAGGTACTAAAACAAGTAGCTATCTTTGATAGTGTTGTGAATGGGAGCAGAATTCACCTTCAATAAAATCCCAAGAAATGATTTTCACACAGAAAGTTCTCCAAATTTGTAACTTTAAAAGTTGTGGCCTTTACTCTCAGAATTCCTCAGCCAGCCATGCTGCTGGGGAATTCTGGGAGTGGAAGTCCACAAGTCTTAAAATTGCCAAGTTTGGAGAGCCCTGATCTAGTCAGTTCTTCTAGGCTACACTTAAAAGTAAAACACAAGTCCTCTTTGGAAAACTGCTGCAAAAAAGACAGGTTTATTTCAGTGATTTTGTAATCATCAATAGGGTCAAAAGAGAATGTTTGGGACTTATTTCCGTGTTGGTTTCTATGGAGCCATCTTTGGAGATCTGGATGAACAGGAGTTTGTTTATAAAGAGCCTGCCATAACCAAACTTCCCGAGATATCTCATCGATTGGAGGTAGGCAATTATAGTTATAATTTTAAAAATGTAGCAAAAGACTATTCAGAAAGATACAATCGTATCAACTGAATAGAAACGGTAAAGGAATAATTTTGTTTATAGTCTCCTAAACTAATCTTACCCGATGTCATTCCCCCCCCCCCATTGTAATGGGACAGCAGCCCCTACAATGCCTTCTGGGGATTCTGGGATTTTTAATTCATGCAGATCTGGAGATTTTATTTCACTAAATATTATTTTTATTTTGAAACCAGGAGCTTAGGGTTGGTTTCTAAGCCAATTGTTGCCAAACTCTCTTGTGGAATGTGATGAGTGAGTCTCTGGCCATAATCAGGAGCATCAGTGTTATATGCAGGTGTTTAGTTATAATGCAATAAAATGTACTCTGCTATTTTTGCTATTCTCTGGATGTACTATAGTCAACCTCACCAATTCCTTGGATGCATTTAATTTTTTGTTCTTTTAATGCTTTGGAGTAGGTTGCTTATGTTGGTTCTCACTTCAGCTCAGGTAGCCTTTTTTTCTTTTTTAAAACGTATTATAAAACCACCTAAAGCATTTAAATAATTAAACATAAATAAGTACAAGATCACAAGGGGGTTAAAATCAGCGTATTAATATGTGGTGCAGCCAATGAATGGTCTTCCTGTTGCCACAGAATTCTCAGACTTATGAAAAAAAAAAAAAAAATGTTGTGAGAGCTTTCCAGAAAGCTATAAAGATTGGGGCTAGTCTCCCCTCAGGGGGAATGAATAGCAATAACACTTAGACTTATATACTGCTTCATAATGCTTTACAGCCCTCTCTAAACAGTTTATAGAGTCAGCATAATGTCCCCCAAAATCTGAGTCCATATTTTACCAACCTCTAAAGGATGGAAGGTTGAAAAGCTTGACTTGGTGAGAATCGAACTGCTGAACTGTTGGTAGCCAGCAGTCAGCAGAAGTAGCCTGCAGTGCTTCATTCTAACCACTGTGCCACCATGGCTCTCTCCAAAGGAGAGATGCTACAGCAGAAAAGGTTCCTCTCTTAGGTGTCATCCTTCCTCTCCTACTGGATATGATGGGATGTGTTCATTTAATCAGAGAGAGATAGTCCCTCAAATAGTCTGGCCCCGTGTCATGTAGGACTTTAAATGTCAAAAAATACACTTCAACTTATCACTTGACTTATTCCGTAGACTTGTGTGTGTACATATTATCTATACTCATGATTTTGTTTCCTTCTTAGGGATTTTATGGTCAGTGCTTTGGAGAAGATCGCATTGTTGTGATCAAAGACTCTGTTCCTGTCGAAAAGAACAAGTTAGATCCCAGAAAGGTACGGTAACATTACTTCTAACTTTTATTTTGCAGTTAAAAGCCCCTAAAGTCTGAGCCTAAATGAAGACAGGTTTGTCCAAATGAAAAGGGAGTAGAGTCTGGGAAGGCACCAGCACAGTATTGCAGGATCCAGATGCCTATGGTGAACATCCCAGAATAATATGGCAGAAGAGATTGGAGTTCAGTCTTGCAAGTGGTCTTGCAAGATCCAGTCTTGCATGGTGGGTGCTGGATTGCTAATGAATGTCAACTAAATAAGAATAGGATACAGGACATGCATAACAAATACCTTCTCTTTTTCATGTGTGACTCCCTTTAGCCTTGAGTTTGATAATAATTAACCTACAAGGCCCTACATGGTGCAGTAGTTAAGGCATCACATTGGAACCAGGAAACTAAATTGTAGTCCCACCTTGGGCATGAAGCTAAGTGAGAAACCTTGCTAAAAAATAAGGAGGGACAACTCCAGGAGGCAACACTAAGGTGAAGATCCCAAATAATAATTACATCCTGTGACAATACCTTCAGCACCATCAGACAACAAGATCTGCCTATCTAAGATCCTTGGGAAGAACTCAATAGATGGATAAAAATTTCAAATCCAGTCTAAATATCTAGCTGACTGTATGATGAATCATACTAATAATTAACACATAAAACTTACCCATTCTACCTTCTCCCCAGGCCTATATACAGATTACCTATGTGGAACCATACTTTGATGACTATGAAATGAAAGACAGAGTGACCCCCTTTGAGAAAAACTTCAATCTTCGACGATTTATGTACACCACCCCTTTTACTCAGGATGGACGTCCACGAGGAGAGCTGAGTGAACAGTATAAGAGGAAGACCATTTTGACCACAATGCATGCTTTTCCTTACATCAAAACTAGAATCAACGTAATTCAAAAGGAGGAGGTAATGCACATAACTTAAGAAGGAGCAGTGAATCTGTAGCTTCAGGGTTGTATTGTACCTTTGTCCTACTTTTGGAATTTCTTTTGATCACAACTGCTGAAGATACAATTTTCAGTCATTTTAAGGCCAGGAAAAACTATTAAAACTATAAAGTTTTTTACTATCAAGTTTTTTAACTTTATAGTGTATAGGCTACAATACCTAGACTGCAAAAATGCTAAGGATCCCTAAATGGCAAAAGAGATACAGAAAATGCTGGGTCACTGTTGCCATTTACTAAGTATCCTTGATGCTTTGCAGACCAGATATCGTAGTCAAGTCCTTAAAAAGGGATTAGAGATAACACAAAGTAAATCTCTCAAATTCTTGGGGGGGAAAACCTAGCTCCAGTATACCTGTGTGGTCCTATGCTTGTCTTCCAGACTTTTATTAATGTCTGCATTTTATTAATGAACGGGCCATCTTTGATTTCAGTACGTGTTGATGCCAATTGAAGTAGCAATCGAAGACATGCAAAAGAAAACCCTTGAGCTAGCAGTTGCCACCAACCAAGTGCCTCTGGATGCCAAAATGCTCCAGATGGTCCTTCAAGGTTCTGTAGGAGCTACCGTTAACCAGGTACATAAGGATATAAAATACCTATGCTTTGCAGAGTACCATTTTTTGTTCAGCCTTACTGGCATACTGGGAAAACAACAACAATGAAAATGTCATAACTATGTGTGCACATACCCATTCCTGAAATAAACTTAAGTTTTTCATTGTTGCTCACATCATCAAATGATTCCTGAGGCTCTTACCAGGTGTGTAATCTATTGGCATTCACTTTCTGTTCTAGGTGATTTTATAATTTTGCTACCATTAAGTCAATTCCTGATGCTGATTTTATTTCCCCCCCCCATTCTATTGCACCTGGGATTCCCTGAAAATTCATCACCCAATTAAAAGGCCCTTTTTGTTCTTCTATTGGGTTTTACGTGCTAATATTTCTATCGATAACAAAATGTAGTTCCCTAATATAGTTAAATGTTATTCTAATAAGGGACCACTAGAGGTAGCCCAAGTGTTTCTGGCGGAGATTCCAGATGATCCAAAACTTTACCGACATCACAACAAGCTGAGATTATGCTTCAAAGAGTTTATAATGAGGTAAGTAAAGAGGACAGAGAAATCAGTTAATCTTGGCATTACCCTGAGTGGGTCTGTACCAGCAGATTTGGGTGCGAGAGGGCTTCATAATGAGGGCTATTAATTCAATCCAATGAACCTCCTGGGCTTATTGTTATGGAGACAAAATGAAGAAATAACCTCATATTGGTGGCCCTAAGCTTCTACAGAAAAGTGGGAGGGCATGCATCTAACAAGTAAAAAGTCACAGGATCTGCACTGCATTATACAGTAATCATTGATAAAGCATATTTCTACATTTATAGAAGGAAAACTAATAATGAAATTGCCTCCGATTGTAACATAAGAAGTATGTTACTTTTAATATTCATCTTTTCCCATCCTACTTTTTCAGAATGAGGTCACTAATATATATATTCTGGTCAAGTGTTTGATGTCACTACACATGGCTTAAGTGTAACCCATCACCAAATAATTGTTTTTTTCCATTATTTGGGCAACAGGTGTAGAGAAGCACTGGAAAAAAACCGGCACCTGATTACCCCTGAGCAAAAAGAATATCACAAGGAACTGAAGAAGAACTATGAGAAATTAGAAAACAGCCTCAGACCAATGATTAGGAGGAAAATCCCAGAGCTATATAAACCTCTTGTGAAATTAAACAGTATTTCAAGGTATTAAAACAATTTATATTTTGGATGCTGACTGCATCAAAACATGTGTTACACAGGAGTGAGGAACAGCCAGTCATGATCAAGTCATCAGAATTGTTATATAGTGTCTTAATAAAATTAGATTTGCACAATAAACTGAGATAATCCTTATAATGCAGAAAAGAACTTTTATCCTATTCCTGATTTAAGTTACAATTGCTAAACGGAGAATATATCCTGTTTCCACCTAAGCCAAAATGTATCTTTGTGATACATTCATAATTCAACTGTTTCTAAATTGAAAATAAGTTGTGCTTTTAAAGAATTAGAATTTTTAAAGATTAAAAAATGCAAAAAGCCAAAACCTAAAGATGTTTTTCCCAAATTAATTTTTTGCCTGATTTGTGTTTTTATTTTTATATTTCAACAGAGGCAAAATCCTCTGGATTTTGATGATATACATTTTATACTATAGCCATTTAAATTTAAAGTCTACATTATATGAATGCAGTATTCAATATTTGAATAGATCATGTCTTTTCTTCCAGTTGTTTCTATATAAGATGGTGCACTATTTAAATATGTTGCAGTAATATATAGCTATGTAATCAGTCATATAATAATAAAACAAGGAGTATATTGAATAATAAGTACTTCTCAGAAATATATTAATTCTGCTTCAAGAGAATAGCATATTTTTTCTCTGTCTATTGACACCAAGAAAGAAAGACTTTATATGCAGACTGAATGTTCTTTGATTGTCTTTTTAAAATCTCTCTCCCTCTCTGTCCACACACATTTCCTTTTTCACATTTTAAAATGATTTTATCATTGTTATTCATTTCAGAGATTCTTTCAAGAATTCTAGTATAAGGAGGTATGAACTGCCCACGCAGAACTCTTAGGAAGAATAGCCTTATGAAAACAAGCAATCCTTCGGCAACAGAATCAAATGAAGGAAGACACTGGAAGCTCTTCTCACCATTTCTGATGACCACATTTTGTCAATATCATGACCAGCAATTGCTATATATGAGTCAAAATGGCCATTGGCTGCAAGAGGGCAGACTGCCGAGATTTTTTTCAGTTTAATATTATTTGTATTTCCAAAGAAAATATTCCTGCATTTTCTCCAAAGATATAAAGGCCAGTTAACAGATGTTGCACTGTCTTCCCTTTTTGTATGTTTAAATAGCTGTGAAGACTACTTTGTGGATCTTTGATCACAGCAGTCCTATGAAAATGACCAGAATCAATATAAAGAGCATTTAGCTTAATCATGGATGGCATTCAAATTATATAGACAGGTTCTCCGAGAAGTGCAAATATCGACAGTAGAGTGGAGAGTGCAAATATCGACAGTAACAAGTTTTAATTAAATAAGATTTAGCTCAAGTAAAATCTGATTGAGCTTAATAGGTAAACTTTGAATATGTACAATTCTGATTTGTTGCATGAAATCAACACTCTGAAATGCTTGACAAGTAACATTGCAATGGGCCTATTAAGCAATTGTATCATAGAAGCTGAGGTTTTATTTTATCAAAAAGAATGAAAAGCAAGTTTAAAAACTTGACGAAATAGGATTTGATAACAATGGAGAGCCCATCTTAATTATATTTTTTCTTACTGTTATAGCTACATAATTCAATTGCTGAATTATGTACATTGTTATATACATAACAAAGGTGAACTCACAGCTGCCAGTTCTTTAGCTGGGCTGGCCTTTATATACATTGGGATACTCTTATTATTATTATAAAACTAGTAGTACATTTATTATAATTTTAGAAATATGAAGTGCTTCTTGATAATTGCATATTTCTGAATATTTGGAAAAATGTTTTCCTGTTACATACCTGTGTATATGTATATAGTGTTGTAAATTGTCCAAGTCTTTGAGGGCAACTTAATATTTTGGCACATTTAAACTTCAAGATCTACAATTGGTATATATAATTTTTTAATGAAATAAAATATTTTAGTATGAAAAATCTTTATCTGATTTCTGATTCAAATACGGTAGCACTATACTATCCTCTTTAATTTTCCAAACTCCATGTTTGAAAAAGAAGACAGTAGAACAAGACTTTGACAAATGTCAGCTACACTAAGCAACATATGTTCATTAGCAGTAGGACGTGATACATAGCAGTGCTTGACATTACTTTGCTATATGTATGGACCTAATACTGGTGGCTCTTGTTCGATGCAGGTAGTTCTTGATCATTTAGCAACTATTTGAAAGTATAACAGTGCTGTGAGAGTCTGACAATTTGCTGTGGCCAACTGGCCAGGGCCAACTTGCCACAGCCAACTTGCTGTGGGACAACTCATTGTGGGGCAAAAGTTACGTTAACATCAAAGAAATGGTGGAATTGAATCAGTAAAGAAAATATGAAAAAGGAGGGACAGAATGAAATATGAATAACAACAATTAAAATGATTATTTATTTTAAATAATTAAATTAATAGTTAAATTGTCCTACAGTGAACTGGCTGTGGCAAGTTGTCCCACAGTGAGTTGGCTGTGGTAAATGGGCCTTGGTGAATTGGCTATGGCAAGTTGGCCGTGGTGAGTTGTCCCATTTGGAAACAGTGACTTAACTTCTTGCACTTATAATCATTGCAGCATCCTCACTGTCACATGTTCACAATTTGGGTGTTTGGCAACTGGCATATATTTACAATGGTTGCAGGATCCTGTGGTCATATGATCACCCTTTATGTCCTTACCAGCCAGCTTCTAACAAGTCCTTGAGAGAAGTTGGATTTGTTTAATTACTGCATGGTTCACTAAAAAGCACAGCAAAAAAGGTTATAAAATTGGGCACGGTCACATGATGACTCATTTAAGAACCACATCGCTTAGCAACAAAAGTTCTGGTCCCAATTGTCAGAAGTTGTGGACTATCTGTATCACTTTACACTTGCATTTTTTTTTTCAGATCAACTAAATGTGAGCATGGAATGGCTCTACATCTGAACAGCACTTTAGGGCAATGGACATGGTGATCAATCTATTCCTGGTTTCCATGGCTTAATTAAACACAGGATTCTGTGTCGCCAATATGCAATTCTCTCTACTGTAGCATTATATCTCAGAATTACTAATTAGGCATCTGTATTCAGCTAGCTTATTCTTCTGTTACAAATTGCTCCCTTTGACTTGAAAGAACAGTAACTGAATTGAACTTTTTTTAAAAAGCAAGTAGCCTTATTTACTACTATTCAAAATAAGACGAAAGGTCCACAGAAGCTTCTTTAAAGTGGCATTCTGCATTAATCATGTTGTGTTGTCAGTTGGGTAAAGCAAATAGTGAGATCATTTCCTAAAAACTAATAATTTAAGAGTCTTGGCATGTATCTGCAAAATGCCTGTTTTTGAGCACTCTCCCTTGAAGTACTTTGGAATATCTTCAAGCATACAAAATCAACACTGAATGGAGCAAGGGACCTAACACATTCCATTTGTTCACTCCTATGTTCAGCTTTGCCATTTGTTTGTTTTTTATAAATAGCTGTGGAAAGTGTCAAGGCAGAGAAAACAAAGTCAACCGCTTACCTGTCTTAACTAGCCTGTGTGTTATGTTAAAATACACATACAGTGTGACGAACCAGTGGGACAGATTCTTCTGACATCTGACACACTTGAATCAGGTTGCAATTTTTTAAATTTTAACTTCTATGCGCTGTTTTACATCATAATATTTTATTTGTACACTGCCCAGTGTTTTTCTGTGAGGGAAATGGGTGGTTTCAAAATTTAATAAATACATAAAAATAAATGTGTACATTCTTAAATTGATAAAAAAATATTAGGAATTGCTGAATCGTGCCCTTATTAGCACTAGGTGAGACTTTACAGCCTATGAAGTCTTGTATATAACTTTCGTTGAGCCTATTGTCTACAAACAGAAGCAGCTGACTGACCTTATTTGAGTTCAGAAGATAAACAGGGTTAAGTCGCTTAAGACATGGATGGGTGTCTAAGTTGGCTTGACGGAGACTTTGTACTGATGTATAAAAAGGGATTTTCTGGCTGCGGATTCTATTTTCCCCTTGGTCTAATCATAACTCTGATTTTTGTATTGATAATTTTTTTCTTTTTGTACAGTTAAAGTTGGTGCCAATTAGTACAACCAGCCAGTGTCATTAGATATTTGCAAGAACCACTGACTTAGTTTAAAAAGTATTTGTTTCTGTTAATAAAAGTTATAGTTGAGTGATGTCAGGGTACCTCTTCTGTAATCCTAACACCATGGCTAGTTCTTTAATAGAAAACATCTGGGGAAGGTGCAAATAGCAGATGCCAAAAGACAGGCTAAGGCTGGGTACTATCAATAATGGGAGAAGAGCATTCATCTTTAGCAGATAGGAGATGAATTGGGTCTCATAGGTTTTAGGTATTTGGCACATAAATCTCCCACTCGAGTTTTAGGTGCTTTTACTATTTGAAATGTTGTGTCCTTCCAGTCCCTAATCTTGTTTTCAAAAGGAAAACTCTTTTGCCAAAGGTGGACAACAATGGCAACAATGGCAACTTTATGACCTATGGACTTCAATTCCTATGACCTATGGAGTTGAAGTCTACAGGTCATAAAGTTGCCATAGTTGCTCACCCCTGCTATAGAGTGATAGTACCTTTAACAAGATTGTATATGTCACATATCACATTCTTCTGGCCTCCCAGAGCAATTAAATCTTATAATTAGTGGGAAGATACATAATTAGATTTTTGTCTTCCATTCAGTTGTCTGCTTTGAGACTGCCTGGATAAGTCTTGCAATTTTCTTGGCAAGGTTTTTCAGAAATTGTTTGCCATTGCTGTCTTCCTGGGGCTGGTAGAAAGTGATTGGCCTAGTTACCCAACTAGCTACTAACCCGAGGCTTCATCACAGCAGCAAACTTACTCTCTCATTGTTATTTGCCACTTAACTATGTGAGGTATTTTTATGGAACATACTTTTGGAATCTATTTCTAAAATAGGAATGAAAATGAGATGGATTACAAGCCATTTCAAATTTGGCTCAACTCAAAGTTGCAAGATGAAATGGAGGACTCTGAAGAAGAATCAGATAGAGAGAAGGAAGCTATTTTAATTACAACCTCAGAAAGACACCCCTCCCTCCTGATTCAAGAATTTACCCTCTGGAATAAGATATCCTTAGAAATCTGTGTGGCTCTCTGCCTAATGCCATTCCAGAAGACCTTGAAGACATGATTATTCTTGTTGGATAAGTTTTTGCAAATGTTCTGTTTTGAGTTCCATTTCGGTTATTTATAGTTTATTGTATTCATCTTTATTTCTGCTTGATAATCTGAGTCACCCTAATTTTAATCTGAGTCAGACTAATTTTAAGTCAAGCATTTTATATCTAACAACAGAAATAAACAAATAAGCAAGCTTTTATGCCAACAATCTGTCTCCACCTGATTCTGAGGGCATCACCAAACTTGCACCAAGGCAAAATGCCATTGGAGCAATTAATTTCAAACACAAGATATTTCCCAGGGGAAAAAGAGTTAAACCATCAAGGCTGACACAAGCCATTTAAAAACAACCATAGCTGTGTACACACAATATGCTAATCTGAAAGCAAACAATTTGCTTTGATATGTTGCATAAAATGGACCTCTATCATCTTTCAGCTCCCAGAATGCCTTTCTCAGTTAAGCTAAAACTAGACAAACCACATTATAGCTTTGTGCATGGCTTTTCAAACTGTGGGTCACAACCACTCTCTGGGGAAGCCTTTTTTTAATAGGCAAAACGAGTACTGTTAAAACTAAGACCTACTTTGCCTGGACAAGTTGCAGTAATTTGCACAAAGTAGAGAGCAAAACCTGGAGGAAGTTTTGAGAGAGGACGAAATCAGTAGCTCTAACCACTTGTCAACACTCTTTATCATCTCATTCTCTATCTCTCTATCATCTATCTCTATTATCTATCCAATCATATCTATCTATCTGTAACTTCATCTGTCATCTCTCTCTCCTTGCCAATCAATCACAGATCCATCCATCCAAACTATAAAATGGTATGATTGTGCATTAAAAATAATCTCCTCCAGAGTATCAAGCTGCATGACACCAATTGCTAAGTGCTGTCCAGAACCAGCATTGTGATAACCAACATAACCTGCCTTCAGAATGTTTTGTGAACAAATGTACATGCTAATGAAGTTCTGTATTTTAGCCATTATTTTAGATTACTAGCTTAGACTGGGAGGTAAATGAAAAAATAAAGGTGATTAATCTACTAGTAGTGCTGATAAATGTCTCAGACAAGAAAATGTGATGACAATTACACTTCTTTGAGATAAGTATTTTGGATACTTATTTGGATAATACTTATCCAACTTCAACCCCAGAGAATTTATCAGCTTTATTTATGGGAAGGGAAGTACACAAATTCATTTATCATTTGTGTGTAGGGGGGGGGCATAATCTGATGAAGGCTACATAATCTCTGAGTTTTAGACAGCTGCTTTTAGCCAAGGTGGTTTAATCTGGCCTTCCATTCCACCTGTCTCTTTTCAGAGCTATGCCTACCCAGCTATGCCTACCAAGTTGCGGCGACCTGATCGCGACCACCTGGCTGCTGTGAGTTGTCCCATTCCATCCCTTCTATCCCATGTAAACTCACAGTAATGGAAGCAAGCCATTTGAGTAGATTGCTTGTATTTTTTTTAGTCTTCCTTACCTTAGACTGCACATAAGGAAGAAGTCCAGGGAAACATCAGCAGAAAACAGAAAGATGGCTCAGCGTATGCTTTGAATTCTTATGGTTGTTCCAGGAGTTATAGGATTTTAAAATATAATCCACATTTCAGGATATTCTGCAATTACATTAAGAATTTACAAAAATGAATATACAGTAATGAGGATTTCGGGGTTGGGGAGGAGAGACATTAGGAAGACAACAGTTATCCAATTTCTCCACCCCATCTAGTCAATCCTTGACTTCTTTAGGTTTGCTGAAGAAATATACTTTATCAGAATTATTAATAATCTGAGGCAGTTCTTTACATTTGAGTAAACATCAATAAAAGCTCTTAAAGGAAAAATGAGATAATTTAATTATAAATAAAATTGATAATCAGGAATATTTGGGGTTATAGTTGCAGTTGTAACTTTTCAGCTGCTAAGATCAATTCACAAAGATTTGCAATACTGTAATCAAAAGTTGTAATAAGAATAAAAAATGTGAATGACAGACCCCATCTGTTAAAATCAGATGATGAGCAAATTTTAAAATTATTCAACTGTCATTTTAGAAAGTGAGAAAAAAATAAGTTCAGAAGCAATTTGGAAAAGATGAAAAGGATTTTTTTAAAAAAAATCTTTAGTCCAAGCTTAAAAAACAGAATAATTATGATTACAGTTATACTAAACAGGGGCGGAATAAAGAAAGAAAGAACTCTTGTTGAAAGCTATATCTTATAATGGTACGATTTTTATTAAAAAAAAAAGTAAACAAAAATAAGGATTAATGAAAATGGCTGGTCTGAGGAAAAACGGAAAGGGTGAAACAAAGAGTTAAATCATGTTTTATTGCAAATGGAGTGGATAAAAGAGAAAGCATCTACTGTGTCCTCAAGCAGGATATGAAGAAACAAGAGGTTTTGAGAATGCAGATGAGGAAACATTTCAAATGTTGACAGATCTACAGTTTGAAAGACTTCTTGAGGCAAGCTATGGTTGAAACATTCACTAGAATTCCAAAACTATCAAGGCTGATATATGACAAATTGGAAGCTGATCACTAAGTGGTGAATTTTAATTACAGACTTTTTAGGGGGGGGCTTCAAATAGCCTTGGGGAAAATGTAAGAATATATTGATAATCTATAACACAAATCAGGCAAATGGCTTCTTCACAACAGCTTCCCTGTTGAGTGGGTTTGACTAGACTGATTGATCCAAGGTTACCCAATGAACTTCCATAGCTGAGAACAGACTAGAACCTGTATCTCCCCACTCATTAACCATGATGCTCCATTTGAGTCTCATAGCATTGGCTTGTATTTTGGAAGCTGCTATGGCTTCAGCTTGATGTTGTGTGAATCAAGCCATTGTAATGCATAAACAGTGATTTGTGTTGCTGCGCACTTGTTGTCTCAGTCATTGAAAACTACTGTGTGGAGGGACACCAGAGAGAAGAACCGGCTACAAACAAAAATAAAATTGAAGAAGCACTGGACAAAATCAAAATATAAAACACTCTATCTGTTTCTGAGATGGTGGTTATGAGAATTGAAATCCAATATATAAGGCTGCTGTACTACATAAATATATGATCTTTTTCTATAAACATGAAAAAGTCCTAATCACTAAGTATCTGCCAGAATTTTAGTGGAGGTGATGAATATTAAGGTACTTTCAGTATAATAATTGGCTCAGACTGATAACCCAATCAGTTAGAGGGGGAAAACAGAGCTGTGTAATAGAATATAAAAACTGATGTTGTGCTCATTTCTATATTAGCCATAAACAAACAAGATATTCAAAATAAAGATAAAACTATGCAGCCATTTACAAGAGCTCAGAGGTCTTAACAAGAGCTGCTATGGCTACAGCAAATTACCAAATGAAAAGATACTTACCATTAACTTCAAGAACATTTCTTTGGAAAATAAACCAAGATCATATGGATGAGTATTACAAGTGAATCTAGCCAAATGTAGCATATTCAACCCAGGACTGTTAAACAACTCATAGCATAGCATGATGTGTTAGCTTTATGTAAGTGTTGCAGCAAGTTTGTTTGCATATGAGATATTCCTGATTATTTTATAAGGCACCACTTATAGGTTAGTACCAGAGGTGGGATTCAATGGTGTAATAACTGGTTTGGTGAGCATGTGCTTTGTGCGTGAAAATCATTTCATTTGAAAATCATCATCTCCTGGAAGTCCTGTGTGTAACACAGGGCACGTGCAGCAATTAGCTGTGCCATGCAAAGCAGTTGAGGTTGAAGAAATAAAGGACAGATGAGTGAACCAAACAGAAGAACAGAAGACCATTGGAGCGAACCAGTTCCCTCTCAGATGATCTTTGGAGCTACCGGTTCACTAGAACCGGGCCAAGCCAGTAAAATCCCACTTTTGGTTAGTACCCATGGTACCCGATCTCATAATCCTTATTTGGGTCTACATACCCATATGTTTTCCTTGTGGTTTCAAATGATAAGGTCCTTTTGTGTCATTGTTGTTTTTTAAAAAAGATCTGCCTGGACTATCCACCAGTTAAGTTTGCTCTTCTCTCCAATGCATCAGGCCCAGGTTCAAACTGTTAGGAAATATTTGCTCTCACTTCACATACTGACTAACAGATAGCATTTCTGGAGGGGGAACAAAATAAATATGAAATGTACATAAAGGAAATTGAGAAATCCACAATTCAAAGAAGTGTTAACAATAGCAATAGCTACTTAGACTTATATACTGCTTTATAGTGCTTTTACAGCCCTCTCTAAGCATCAGCATATTGCCCCCAACAATCTGGGTCTTCATTTTACCTAACTCAGAAGGATGGAAGGTTGAGTCAACCTTTACACTGTCAAACTCCCAGCCCATGGACCAGATGAGTCACGCGCTGGCCACACCCATACCCAGTTTAGCGAAGGGGGGAAAAGTTCTGATATTTCACATGACGCTGCCATGACGAAGTCAATTTGACACCTCTGCTTTAGACATTCATTTAGAAGAGAGTCATAGAAATGCTATCATTGTTTGAAGCAGAGAGGATCTGATGGTAGGAAGCATCTCTTTCGGCATACATAATGGACAAGAGCCTTTGCGTTGTCTAAACATCAGCTAAAACTACCTGAAATAATGCTTTGTGCAGTGTCAGAATCCATTTAAGGCAGGGGTGTCAAACTGGCAGCCCATGGGCCAGATGCACAGGCCACACCCACCTCAGCTCTGCGAATGTTACAAACATCACTAAACAGCAAGTGACGGCAACGTGACACCCGTGATTTAAAGCCCCTGTCACACTGAACCAACGGATACAAAGAGGATGTAAAATGGACAAAAAAGCTTACCATCCGTTGGAAAACGTGATGCATCCATTGTGTACTCACTGCATACGTCTTTCATACGCTCTATCCGGTAAAACAAATCAGTCCTACTGCTATTTCAATCGCCTCAAAAAAGTTTTGAAGCTGCACAAAACTTTTTTGCGAGCGGATGAACTTTCCCAGGCCGCGTACGATCTACATCCGCAACACAGTATGGGCAACAAACGTTCTGACGTCCGTTGTCATACGTTAGCAACGTCCAATGTATCCTCTCGGCATCGCTCTGGCCATCCTGCGCAACTCACATCCAACTTCACGGGAAAGCGAGAAAGAAGAAGAAGCAAATAGGTAGCAGCGGAACGGTCCACACAAGCGTTAGTAGGGCGACGGACATAGAAAGGATGTAAGCCGATTGCATCTCGTAAGAAAAGCATATAAAATGGACCAAAACGGTTCGTATATGGGACGTAATCTACGATTATTTAGGATGTCTGGAGGATGCCTAAGAGTATGTGGAAGGACCACCTAGCGGGAAACCGACATTGTCCTACTAAAAAGGGGGAGGAAATCACCTGGATCTCACTTCATCAGTCCAGCAGCCTGGTTTAGTGACAGATCCTCTCAGCCTTGCTCTCTGTGCTCTTCCACGATCACAATCTTGATCATACAACCAGGGATTCATCGCACACACTCCTTTTGGTAGCCGCCATAACTTCAACGACCCAGAACCAAGTCCTCTTCAGAACTGTTTCAACCTTTTTCTACGCAAAGACGAAGGAGAACTCCAGGAACTGTAATGGGTTCTGAGACGATGTATCGGAGAAGAGCGGAGAGTTTGGACTGTATGCGACAAGCCCTGATGGCTTGAACCTCAGGAAATGAAGACACTCATGCATTCACAGCACTTCAATGAGGATGCATACCAGGCCATGGTTTATGAACGTTGTGGAAGCGTCTGAGACCCAGGTTGAACCTAAGGCAAACACCATATCGCATCCCTGCCTGGGACCCTGGACTGGAAGGTGGCACTGACTCTGCGCCACCTGGCCTCTGGACCAATGTAACAGAACACATGCCAGTATTGGCCTGGAGGGTGCCACACAGACAACCATAGGCATTGTGGTCAGAAAAGTGGTGCGCGCCCATCATCGGAAGAATACCTGCAGGAGCTCTCGCTAGATGTCCCACCACTGAAGAACGGCTGGAGGAAAGTTGCATGAGCAGTGGTATCAGAGGTGGAACTTTCCCCACAGGTGGCAGGGGATTGCCCCGTTGGAGCCATAGATGGAGATCACGTGGCCTGCAAAAGCTCCACCCCACCAAGGATCAATTTATTTCGAAACTACAAGGGCTTCTCAGCATCAATCCCGTATTGCCATGGTTTGATGCTGATTAGCCAAGTCTGCATGACATGCGATGCTTCAGGGCAACGGTCAGCTTCAGATGCCCAGATATACAAATGCCAGTGACTTCTCAAGGGTGGCTGGAATTCGCAACTCATCATGGATTTCCCAGATCCAAGACCCCCTAACCGGTCAAATGACGACGCAAGATGTGCCCTCCTTCAATCGTGGGGGATGATATGCCTTCTCCCCTGCAGAACCTACCTCATGAAGAAGCCTAACTTTGCAAAGATACCGTCAACCCGGGAAGAGAGAGGGATCTTCAACTACAGGTGTCTAGGGCCAAGAATGGGTGTGGGAGAACCCGCTTTGGGCATCCTTGGCCAACAGGTTTCAAGGTACTTCTCACCAGCCGGATGAAGCATCACTCGCAGGGATCTGTGAGGAGCATCGTGGAACCTTGGTGCTTCCTGCAACACAATCTCACTGCCACCTCGCTACCATCCAGTCGTTGGCAGAACAGGCGTCAGCGACGGACCATCAACAAAGGGCAATGGGGACATGGAGGCCGTGGTGAATGGAGAGCAAGAAGCTAACCCTGCATATGACACTGTGGATGTGCAAGGCCCCAACAGAGCTTACATGTGGAGAGCAAGAGCCAGCGCAAGCCTCTGACACATTGTGCAACTCCCCGAGCTGGAGCAGTGGAAGTGGCGAAGACAGGGATGGTAATGCTTAAATGCACATGCTTTCCTTGAGCCGTGTCTCATCACACTGGATGAGATTGTGCCATGTATGTTGAGTGGCCTTAACAATTAATAGGCCTTAATAAAGAGTTTTTGTTTATGTGAATGTGGTGGGATCAATTGATTAATTGTTATATGATAATAAAGGGCCCATATCTGTGGCGAGCTTGGGAGCGGTGGAACCATACAAATCCCACTATGCTTGTGCACTGGAGGTTTACTCTATTCCCACAGCTATCCTTAACCCTATTCCCACATACATCCAGTCGCCACAGCTATGCCTTACCCGATGCCCAAGCTATCCATCCCATCAGCTACTCAACTTACCAATGCCCACCAGCTTACTTCCTCCACAGCTTATCCTTACCACTCCCACATAGCATGGCAAAGGCTTAATCCTTTTTTCAAAGTTTTCCACAACACTTTATTAAGTAAGAAAAAATGAACTGAAAAAAGATGAAATTGGAAGTATGTTGAAGCAAGATACCTTTTATTAATAAAAACTGTAATGACTTTAATTAAAAAGCAAATACCGCAAGTAAAGGTCTTTTAAGGCAAAGATAAAGGTGAGCAGGTAACAACTCGTCTCTGGCAGCTCTTTTCAAGTCACTCTGAGGCGTGGCCCATTTGGGTGTCACAGATGTAACAGGAGCAGGGACTGTGGGAGGCTGCGTGTGGCCTGGAGTGCGTGGGTCTGAAGGGCCCTATTGGGTGCCTGGCCCCGAGAGTACAACACAGGAGATTGGATGTGTGCAGTGGAAGCTCTCAGAGAGCTGACTCAGTCCCGTGAGGTTGAGAGGGCGGACTTCTCAAGGACTGGGGTGGATGAGGCCCCAACACTGTACTGACAATGGTTATGAGGAAGGGCTTCGGCTGGTGGGCGTGCGAGGAAGGAGGAGTGTCGTGTGGGGCTTTTGTTGGGTCTGCGAAGCTGGGTCAGGCTGAGGTTCTTGTGACGTCCGATGAACGCTGGGTCTGGACTGGAAGGGCTGCTCTGGCCGTGGGGAAGTGCCTGGTAGTGGTGAGGGCCTTGTACGGTGATGGGGTCTGCGAAAATCCGCGTGAAGGGCTGTGTACAATCGGTTGGGGTAGAAGCGGAGCAGACGCTGGAGTGGGTAGCAGCAAGGTTCACGCTGGGCCCCCCCATGGGAGGGTGGTACAGAAGAGCTGTGGATCCTCTCCTCATCGCCATGGTACTGGGCCTCAGGGCGATCGTCCCATGAGGGGTCGGCCCACGTATGTGAGAAGGGCTTGCGGTTGGCGAGGATGGTATGTCAGGCCAGTGGACCAGCTGGGAGAGGAGATCTGTGCTTGCCTTTGATTGTGTCCCTGATGCTCCAAACGAGGACAGGTGTGGCTCTGTCCTCCGGTCTGCTCTAACTGCCTGCTTTTCTGTGGAGGTGGAGCTGGTGTGGGTGTGGTTGATCTCTGGTGCCTGCCTTTCTTGCCTCGATCTGAGACAGGGGGATCCTCCACGTCTCTGCATGGGGAGTGCAGCTGTGGGGGGGGCTCTGTCATGGGCCGCTACAAAGACACCGTGCCTGACACTGTAGCTGTCTCCTGGCTGGAGAGGAGTGGGCTGTCTGATGGGGTGTGCTGAGAGAGGGGTTGTCAAGAGGGGCTGATCCTCGGTAGCAGATCGTCACCCTCGCAGGAAGCGCCACGCTGGCCATGAACAAATAGGTCTCCCCGGCGTCAGTGAGCTTGACAGTGGCCTGCCCATGGCTCTCAGGTGCAGCTTGCCATACCCAGTAGCATATGCTTCCACCACCGCCAGGAGGACAGTCTGAAGGTAAGCCCAGCTCTCCGCTTCGTCGTCTCCAACTGCCTCTTCCCGCTTGGTTCGCGATTAGAACCCTTGGCCCTTCCTGCACAGAGTATGTCATCTCCCTAGCCATTCCAGCACCGTCACTCCTCAATGGTCCTCGAAATGGCAGTATCTGTTTCCTCTCCCCCTTTCTCCTTGCCCTTGATTCTTCCCTCCTCTGGCAGGGCTTCAGCGGCCTTCTAGCAGCAGGGCTTTGAGGGCCTTGGGGCTGTCAGCCAACATGGCAGCAGCGCAAGCAGGTAGAAGCACACAGCACAGCAGCAGGCAGCAAGACCACAGCAAAGCAACATCAGGAGCACGCAGCAGCAGCAAGCTTCAAGTCAGCGCCAGTGGGGTGGGGAATGGGTGGTCTCCTGTCCTTGTCAGGGCCTGGCAGGGAGTAGGCTAAAGGCCTTTCTCTCTTCTTCCCCATGGTGTTCTCACTCAAGGATGTCTCTGGCAGCAGGTCTTTCCTCTGATGGTGCACCTGCTTGCGAGCTGCCTCGCTTTTATATCCACAGAGCTGATCAATTCTGCCTTCCTCCGCATGGGGCAGGTGGAACGCTTTGCATTTGCTAGTGCAATGCCGCTATGCATCCTATAGGCCATCCGTGATGCATCCACGGTCATCCGCTACGCATCGCGTTCCTTCTGCTACGGCGTCGCGCTTCGCTGTTCTCACTACCCTGGAACCCTGCGGATTTGGTCCCCCCCCCCGCCCCCATCCGCTTTCCATTCTGTAGGCTTCCTACGAACGTCCATTTACATCCCTGCTACAATCCTCGCCAGCACGTCCGTTCTTTTCGTTGTTTTTCCGCTCCTGTTTATAGCAAATGTTGGGACACTTTTTGGAGAGCGGATAATCAACGGATGGAAAAAATTTGCTCATGGCCGCTGTGTCCTTTTTACATAAGTTTTTGCATCCGTTGGCCGGTGGTGACCTAGCCTTAAGGGTCTACCGTGGATGATCTTTGGAAGAAACAAGTTTATTCATAAGATATGCGCTGCTTTAAGGAAAGGCTTACTGTAAAACTGGGATGAACATGCACAACTGAACATACAAAGAACTCACCCATTATCACCAAAGCGACCCTGGTCCCATGCTATTTAAGGGTTGTAATGGACAGCTGATTTGGCATTTGAACAAAAGCCAGGCTGTTAGAAGACTTGAAAGGACTAAACTAAAGACAATCCCTTAAAGAAAAACTCTACTACAAGAACTGAACAGACTTGACAGCACTTAATCTGTCCAGTTTAATCGAGGAGCAGCAGGGTAGAACTGTAGCCTTAGAATCGTGATTAAAATAGTGCTTTAAGGGGAATGTTTTAAATGTAAAAATCACTCTCTGAAAAAACAAACTTTTAGAAATGTTATTAATTTTACCAAAAATATAAAATAGGGAAAAAAATAGAAAATAATGGGAAAAAGTAGGGAAAGAAAAAGGGGAAGAAAGAAATAGTGTAAAGGCGTAAAAGGGGAAAGAAAAAGGAAAGCATTGATTCTGATCTTTTAAACGCAGCAGATAAATGTAATAACATAGCTCCAAGTTTTTGATTTTTAATGTTATAGTCACTTTGGTTTTACTTGGAAACTGATCTGGACTTCGTGCTTGAGATGGAAAAGATGAAGATTTGATTTTGGGAATTTGCTTGATAAGATAGATTGTATTATTATAGAAATGTTTAGCTATCATTTCTAATGTAAAAGTAGCAGTTTGAGGTTATATATTATTTTTAATTCAACTGCTCTGAAACATCTATAAAACTTTTTTTTTTCTTTTTCCTGGAAGCTACAGCCAAGTATTTGGAAGACTTTTTTTTTAAAAGTTCTTTTTCAGTTTTGGGTATTAAGAACACTGGAGTAAATAAAATTATAGGTTGCAGAGGACTTCCTGTCCATCAAGTTCTTAAAGTGCTTTCAGGGCTTTGAGTGCCTTGTGGAAAATAAACATAAAAGTTTGTTTTATATTCTTCCACGTTTACTTGTGGCACACCATAGGGGTCTTAAAGAAAAGAAAAACACTGCTTGAGTATTCCCTCTGTACTTTTTTAAGAAAGGAAATATTCGTCCCTTAGATAACTCCACCATCCAGTTTGCCTTGCAAAGCAAATTTTTAAAAGAATTCAGTTTCCTGATTTCCTACCGTGGATACTGGAATGTACACCTGGAAGAGAGAAAAAAATAGAAAGAAATTATGTTGGCTTTTTGTTTTCTGCCTATATAATACAATAGAAACATAAATTTGTCAGTTGCCTAATGATTTAAAGAATTACAATTTTAAATGTCAAACATAAATAGGTTATGTTTAATATGTAATAAAGATAAACAAATTACATATATACCAAATCCAAACTTGCCAAGTAAACCAACTGAGCACAGCAAGGATCCTAAAATCCCCTAGATTAATTTTACACAAATAAGATTAATTACTAAATGCTAATAGAATAATTTCAGTGAAAAAACACTCAAGAATTCTGACCCAAACAGCAATAAATATTTGTGGATAAGATTTTGTAATACTTAGCTGCAAAACTTACATGAAGTTTTTTAAAGAATGACATAAAATTACAAAAGCTTAAATGAAGGCTTTTTCTAGATTTTTGGAAGCAGGGCTAACTTTTAGAACTATATCAAATGATTCCCTAATGACATTGCTGATACTGTAAATTGAACCCAATATTTTCTTTTTCTTCTTCTTATGTCTTCACTTAGCAAGATAAAAATTTTTATTAAATACAGAAAAATACATCATGTTTTTTAAACAAATTTTTAATTCAATTTTTCACATTAAAGAGCACAAATCTCTTTTTAGTGGACAACATATTTTCCAGGTCATCACCTTTACATTCAATATATGACGCAATTTTTTATTAAAACCATTTCAATATGCATACTTAATTCTATATTACCTTTTCCATCCGTCCCAAATTTTCAGTAAGGAGAGAAACAAACACATTAATTCTAGCCCTCTTTCATTAATCTCAATCGAAACATCTTTTTGTTTCATTTCAATTATTTCAAATATAATCCTTTAATATTTATTTTAAAAAATAAAGATAACAATATGTGCTTGCCGAATAATAATAATAATGAAAATAAAAAAGGGTTACCAATGTCTCTCCTTGCTTTTAATAGTCTATTTTAACTTATTAATTTAGTTGGTTCTTTAGTCTGTCATACCCCCTTTCCATTACACATTCTTTTTAATAAATTCTAGATTAATACAAATTTTTAACACTAAAAGAAAAAAAAGTATAGGTTCCCCCGCTTTTAACTGCTTTGAGTGTGACACCTCAATGATTAAAATTACCTTTATTCCCTAATCTTGATTCCCAAAAAAATGATTATTTTTAAGAAGTTTGCAATAATAATCATTACAATCTTTTCATTTGGATTCCGCAGCATATTTTTTCCCCCTTAATTTTTAATAAGAATTATAAGTATCTATATTACTGGTATTTTCTAAATATTTTTAATTGCAGAAATATTCTTATTACCCCTTGTCACCCTGCAGAATCCCCTTTTTAATTCATCAACCATTATCTCTGAAAAACAATTCTTTTCAACATTTTACTATTTCTGTATTTTCTTATTTATTTGCACCTGTTTCTTACTGCTTCTCCTCCCCTTCTTTTTCCCCATATCTTTTCTCATTCCAGTTTATATCCCTCCTCTTTCTTAATTTCTTCCTTTTCCCCTTTTCTTGCTGGGTCTTTCTGCCCTCCCAACTTCACAGGTATTCCCCTTTTCATTGCCTTCTTAATCTCAACTTTTTAACGCTTTCTTCCCCACTTCTTTTGTAGTGTTCTTGTGTTAATTGTCCATTTAAAATGTCTTCTCCTTGAATCGACTCCTCCTACTCTGAAGCTCTTTCTTCTGGTTCTTCAATCGCCATTTCCATTTTTGCTAACACAGAGCAAAGTGATTCGCCTCTTTCCTGTAGTAATCATCTCATATTTTGAAGTTCCATTTTTAATTCCCAAAGAGATATCATCATTACCACTCTTATATTTTATGATAGCTAAAGTCCACAAAAAAAAAAAAACAGTTTTACTTCCTTCTTTCTTCTTAAATTTCTAAAAGTTTCTCAATTATCCTAGCCCAGGGTCTATATCAAAAACATCAGTCAATCCTACAGTCAGTCTTTCCTTGCTTTTTCTTTATTCTGGTTCTGCTTTCACTTTCCAAGATTCTTACTTTTTTTCAATTTTCTTTAATGTTATATCCACACAAGTTCATTCAGAAACAGGATGTTTCCCTTTTTGTTTGAGCTCAAGGCTTTTGTCAAAAGGTGGCACTCTCCATTATACAAAGTCTTCACCTTTTTCCTTATTTTTTTATTTAGGGTTTTTTCGAACCTCAATATTCCAGCCCAGTCCAGTCTCCAATTTGTACACTTATTGTTATTATTTTTTGACAATATTAAGTCCAGCTTTATTGTATGCCCTTTTATTGCCAAAATATTTTTAGTCCAATTTAGTTAAATCTTTAGTTCTGGCTTCTTCCTTTCCCGGTTTGAAGCCCGCTTAGCGTCAAAAATATTTTCTTAATTTTTTTTTCCTGTCCCTTTATAATTTCACCGCTCACTTTTCTTTTCTTAAAAATCCATGTTACCTTAATCCCGGGTACTTTTGTTTAGTTGTATTGCCCAGTGTCTTGGTTAGATGTTATCCATCTCTTTCTTCCCCTCCTGCATAAATCTTAATCCTCCTCTTTGGGGTGGCCATTTTAAACCACCGCTTCAGTTGTCTTCAGGGGGAAAAAAACCAAGACCAGGGTGGGAGATGCGGCTCCCCTCAACCTGGCTGCAGCTTCCCCTTACTCCGCTGCCCCTCCAAGGCAGCTTCAGCCCCTAATCGTAATAATCGGGGCTCTCCAACGAAAGAGCATGGACCATAACTGCAGAGAGTCGCGATCTACGATCCGTCAGTGAGGAGGCTCCACCTTCTATTTTTTTTTTTGTTCTTCTTATGTTTCCTTAGCAAGAGCAATTTTTATTAAACAGAAAATTTTATCATGTTGTTGCAAGACCATGAATTCCCACATTGCTTATTTTTAGGAACACATTCCCCTTCATCCTTTTAGTGTGAGTGTTTTCTTGCAGTGGCCCTTTAATCTGGATTTTCCACCTTGACTCAGTTTGATGCTATAAAGCTGATTTCATTCTCCTGTGTTCTAGTGTGGAGAGAAACCTCTGGAAAAGTTAGGTCTCCTTGAAATTAATAAGTGCATCTCAAGATGAAAGGTGCTTCTAG
Organism: Laticauda laticaudata; assembly: GCA_004320025.1. NCBI lineage: Eukaryota > Metazoa > Chordata > Lepidosauria > Squamata > Elapidae > Laticauda > Laticauda laticaudata. The sequence goes on along the minus strand of BHFT01052620.1, from coordinate 53,932 downwards.
AAGTCATATGTGAGGATATCTATGTTTCTATATTAATTACGAACAAGCAGGATTCTCATGAGGAGAATAAAACAATGGAACTAAGGAATCTAACACACCTTAGAGAAGTTGACAAGATGATTAGTTGTGAAAGTCACGATGTAAAAGTAGGTAAATCACCTTGGATGTGATGGCCTTGTCTTACTATCTTGAATTATATCAAACAGGTTGATTATTTTGTACTTAGCTGGGCAAAAATAAGTTTCTCCAAAATTCATTCTCAAAACTCCTCTTCCATTGTATAAAGCACAGATCCACAAACTTTTTAACTCAGCAACCAAGTTTCAGATTGTTCAGCAATCCCCATTTGTTATGTGAAAAAAATTTAATACTGTTTAACTAATACTATTATGGTTAATGTTGTATATGACCAAATATGGCCAAGGAGTGGAGTCGGTTAACAGACTCCACTCATTGGCTCAGCCACTTGTGGGAAAAATGAAGTCCCATCAGTGGCTGAAGCTTTGGACAGTGCCAGCTTAAAAGCAGACCTGAGCAGAATCGCGAAAAACTGCAGATTCCCAGACACTGAGGGAATGATCTGGGACCGGATCATCCTGGGGATGAAGGATCCCGCACTGCAAAAGAAACTTCTGGCCTGTTAGGATGTTTTGTTCAAAGAGGCCGTCAATGAAGCAAGAGCCGCCGAGTTGTCATCTGACAACTCAGTGGCATGGATCCTAGGGATGGGGAAGGTCCATGCAACTGTGACTGATCGCTACCTGCACCTAGAGGAATCCGCTTCTGAGACCAGAGACGATGATGATGGAGATGTACATGAACTGAAATCTGGTAAGCCAGGCAGAAAACCTGGAAACAGAGAGTGCGGCAGCTGTGGCGGAAACCACCACCATTCGGCATGCTGATTCAGAGAAACCATATGCCGACGATGTAAGCGCAGAAGCCACATCGCGGAAGTATGCCGCACAACACAACCAACCATAAGCAAGGTAGGCAAGCAGTGTCACCTGCAAAACAATATGGCCACCAAGGGTAGAGCGGAAGAACCCTGACAGGAAATTCAAAAAGAGGGAAGATGCCAGGGAAGAAGAAGTTCATTTCATGTTCGTGGGCTATGCGCAGACCAGGGTGAGATGCACCAATGTCTTAGAGTCCAACAAAATAATGGCTACCATCACGATTGAAGGCAAGCCCTGCTGCATGGAGGTGGACTCGGTATCCTACATATCTATAATATCATGGGACACCCTTAAAAGACTCCAACCCAAGCAGAGGCACAATCAGTTGGAACTGCAGACCATCACCTTGAGAGACTACCAGGGCTGCTGCATACCAGTCTTGGGAAAAAAGACAGCCCACGTGGAATATGGCACCTTCCAGGGAAACCTGCCAATCACAATAGTAGACTGGGACCTGCCCAGCCTGCTTGGAAGAGAATGGTTACAACCTCTCCAAATAAGTGTCATGGGCATCCACATGACGAAGACCATCACCCCCAGTCAAGCAGTAGACTTCGCAGAGTTGGAGCGAGAATTCAGCAACGTCTTCAATGACCAACTGAGCAAGGATAAGGACCCCCATATCATTAAATCTAGACCCAAATGTTATTCCGGTCCACCTCAAATCATGGCAAGTCCCGTTCACCCTCCGTCCAAAAGTCAAAGAGCAACTACCATTATTTCTCATATAATAAGGCCAGGCCTTATTTTTTTTGACCCCTGAAAAAACGGCTACGCCTCCCCCACCTAGAGCGGCCCATAAACACGTACCTCCAGCAATGGAAGCTCCCCAAGTGCGGTCAACAGCCACTTCGATCGGCCGTTAGAAGCGGCCTCATGGCGAGGGGAGTGTGTGTGTGTGCGCTCGCCCCAGGCAGCTACTACCAGCCAATCGAAGTGACTGTTGACCGCACTTGGGGAGCTCCCATCGCTGGAAAGAGACTGCCCTAAAGGTGAGGGGAAGGGGCAGCCACGCCTCGCCCCAAAGCAGCTGGGGACTGTGTCCTCAAGGAAGCTTTCGATCGGCCGATAGAAGTGGCCTCGCAGTGAGGGGAGTGTGTGTGTGTGCTCACCCCAGGCAGCTTCTACCAGCCGATCAAAGTGATTGTTGACCACACTTGGGGAGCTTCCATCACCAGAAAGAGACTGCCCCAAAGACGAGGGGACAGGGGCAGCCACGTCACGCCCCGAAGCAGCTGGGGACTGTGTCCTCAAGGGACCTTTCGATTGGCAGATAGAAGCGGTCTCATGGCGAGGGGAATGTGTGTGTGTGCTCGCCCCGAGGCCGCTTCTACCGGCTGATCGAAGTGGCTGATGACTCTGCCTTCAAGAGAGCTTCTATCGGCTATCAGGGTATTCTAGCCTAGGCTACCTGCAGGGCACTCCTAAGGCAAGTTTTCTCCCCCCCACCCCCGCTCTTTCCCCCCATTTCTCTTCACCTCGTGTAATTCTAATGAACGCTGTGAGAAATGGTGGGGAAACGCATGGTTTAATAGGCCTAAATTTAGGGGGCCAGGCTTAATTTTCCCTCATGCCTAGAAATCATGCTGGGCCTTCCTATTGGTGGAGGCCATATTGTTGGAGAAACATGGTAGATAAGCTAATAACCCAAGGGGTTCTAGAACCAGTGTACCATTCCAAATGGGAGATCCCAATTGTCATCCCAGTAAAACCGGATGGGTCGATATGAATCCGTGCTGACGATAAAACAACCCTGAACAAGGCCATCCAGCAAAATGCCTACCCAGTGCCTGTAGTCCAGCACCTCTGCACTCCCTGGGCCGAGGGACTATATTCACCAAATTAGACTTCGTCCAGGCCTATCAGCAATTGCCCGTTCACGAGGCAACCACTGAGGCGCATCATGCATCGGGGGCATTCAAGTAGAAGAAACTCCAATTCGAAGTAAGCATAGCACCAGGCCTATTCTAGAGCATCATGGAACGGTAACTACACAATATTCCAGGGGTCATTCCCTACTTTGATGATTTAATCATCTTGGCCAGTAGTAGGGGTCAACTAATGGAGTGGCTAAGGGCAGTCCTGGGATGATTCCAGAAAGCAGGGCTGATGTTGAAAAGGAGCAAATGCCACATAGCAGTCCCACAAGTGGAATTTTTGGGGTTCCTAATTGACACTCAGGCATCTAACCCACAAACGGAAAGCTTAAGGTAATATGGGAAGCCCCCACAACACAAAACAGGATGGAACTGCAAGCGTTCCTAGGATTGCTTAAGTTTTACAATGTCTTTCTGCCACAGAAAGGAACCATCATGGAACCGCTCCACAGGCTGCTCAATAAGACGCCGAGCTGGAATTGATGACAAAGCGAGGCCAACGCATTTACAATAATAAAAAACATTTAAACATCAAACAGCATCCTCATCCAATACAGTGAGATGCTACCTCTAACACTAACATGCGACACCTCCCCCTATGGCATCGAAGCAGTCCTCAGCCACAAATTACCCAACGGGACAGAAGCCCCCATCGCATACTTCTCAAAGACGCTATTAAAAACACAAATAAATTACAGCCAGATAGACAAGGAAGTGCTTGCCACAGTCGCAGGGGTCAAGCGTTTCCACAAATACTTGTATGGTAGGTGTCATCATCACCTCATTACCACCACAAACCCTTGCTGGGCATCCTCGACGGTGACAAACCCACAGTGAACATCCTGTCACCCAGGATGTTAAGATGGACAGTATTCCTGGCAGCATACAGTTACCACATAATCCACAAGCCAGGAAAAGACATTGCCCATGCTGATGCCCTCAGCCATTGCCCCCTCCCAGACCCAGCTGAGGACCCAGTGCCATCCACCACAGCACTGCTCATAGAAAGCATAATGCCTGGAGTGATGACGTTGTCAGAGATCACGAGTCTCACAGGCCGCGACAAAGTCATGGCACGGATTTCAAACTGGGTGTGGAGGGGATGGCTGGAAGCAGTCCTAGGGGATGAATACCAGCCATATAAAAATAAGCAAGCTGAACTGTCAATGTTAAAGGGCTGTATACTATGGGGGGATAAAGTAGTTATTCCCCCGTTAAGGAATAAAATGCTGAAGATGCTGCATGAGGGCCACCCCGGAATGGTCTGAATGAAAGCCCTAGCCAGGAGCTACACATGGTCCCCGGGGCTTGACAAGGCAATCAGAACCTGGGTCACCACATGCACCCCCTGCCAAGAAACCAGACTGGCACCCCCACCAGCAAGACCCAGAAAGTGGGAGACACCAACGGCACCATGGGCCAGAATACATGTCAACTTCGCAAGGCCCTGCCAAGGACAGATGTTCTTTATAGTTGTTGACACGTATTCCAAGTGGCTGGAGGTAATCCTGATGAAATCCACCACATCGGAGGCAACCATAATAGCACTCTGATGACTATTCACCACCCATCCTCGTATTGGACAATGGCCCGCAGTTCAAGTCACAACAGTTCGAGGTCTTCCTGGCCAGACTGGGGATCTCACAAGCGCTTTCAGCACCTGCTCACCTGGCCATGAATGGACAAGCGGAGATAATGGTCTGGTCTAGCAAAGAAACGCTGCAGTGAATGGGTCGAGGGGACTGGCAGGAAAGCATTGACAGAATGCTCCTCTACACCCCACATGGCAACACACTGCAACCCAGCGGAACTACTAATGGGTCGAAGGCTACGAACTATGCTTGACCGAGTCCACCCTAACTATAGCACAGAGACACCCCCAGATTCCACTGGAAAATGCAGACAATTCACTATAGTAGACCAGGTATAGTTTCTATACTATAGAAACCTATATAGTTTCTATACTATAGACACTTATAGTAGACTCCCATAGTTTCCCTTCTTCAGTTTCCACTCTGTAGGATCTGGGCCCTGTGATCTCGGTTACTCTAGCTGGCACCCATGTTGGTCCCCCAGTAACCGAGATCACAGGGCTCAGATCCTACAGAGTGGAAACTGAAGAAGGGAAACTATGGGAGTGCCACATCGATCAACTATGAGGCTAGGTCTCAAACTCAGACAACCAGCCAGGCACTTGACACGCAACAATAGAACAACACAACACACAGACACCAACCCCTGTACAACAATGGTGGAGACACTTATCTTGTGAAGAGGAAGTCCCACAGTGTTCTTCTGAGGCCTCAGGCTTGATGGTCCCTGCCGCACCACAAGTGGGCTTCAAGACTGTTCTGCAAGCAGGGACTGGAGCAGAGGCAGATCTGTCCACTTGGGCCACTGCCCCAGGATCAAGTGAGGTGCGCAGGTCCAGTCGCACCCATCAAAGACTTGCTTACTTACACATAAGGTAGGCAAGAGCTGATTGGAGGAACACTAACTAGGAGGAGAGGGGTTTTATATTTGACCAAATATGGCCAAGGAATGGAGTTGGTTAACAGACTCCACTCATTAGCTCAGCCACTGGCAGGAAAAATGAAGTATTATCAGTGGCTGCTGCGGCTAAGCGGCTCTTTTTGATTTAAACCTAAATAAAAACTGCTCACTGTTCCTGCTGTGTCCTGTCTCTCATTATGCGTGGACCCACTTAACAGTTAATATTGGGCATGGTGGTTAAGAAGCTGAGCTTGTTGAATAGAAGATTGGCAGTTCAAGACCCAAGCACTGTGTGACATGGTAAATTCCCAGGTCCTGCCAACCTAGCAATTCGAAAGCAAGGAAATAAAAGTTAACAAATAGGTACCACTTCAATGGGAAGTTAACAGTGTTCTGTGCACTTTGATGTATGGTAATTCTGGCCACATGACCATGGAAGTGTCTTTAGACAGCTCAGGCTCCCTCAGCTAGGAAATGGAGAGGAGCACTGCCCTCTAGAGTTACACATAGCTGGACAGGGGAAACCTTTACTTTTTTTTTTTCTATGATTAACACAACAACAACAATAGTAATTGATAGTCCCATTGACTCTTGGGGGTTGATACTTGCCACTTTGGTGGGCCCTGGTTATAGATGTTCAAAGGCTGAATCAGACCATATATGATAGCATGCTCACATGTGTGATGAGAGACACACAGAGAGGTGCTCACCTCAACATAACAATGAAGAGCTCTTTCACGACGACTCTCCAGAACTTTCAAAATGGAAGGAATTATTATTGTTAATAAAGCAAACAAATGATGCTTTCAAATAATATAGACAGTTATAATATGGTGGCCTTATTCCTTGTTGGATATGTCTAATTTGATGAAAAGAAGGACTAGGGGTGACATGATAGCAGTGTTCCAATATCTCAAGGGGCTGCCACAAAAGAGGGAGTCAAGCTATTCTCTAAAGCATCTGAAGACAAGACAAGAATCGATGGGTGGACACTAATCAAGAACAGAAGCAACTTAGAACCAAGGGGAAATTTCCTGACAGTTTGAATGATTTCCCTCCAGAAGTTGTAGATGCTTCAACACTGGAAGTTTTTAAGAGATTGGACAACCATTTGTCCAAAACAATATAGTTTCCTGCCAGAGCAGGGGGATGGACTCGAAGATCTCTAAAATCCCTTCCAACTCTTATTCTGTATTCTCTTCTGTTATATTTTATAGCTCAGTAATGTTATGTGCATTCCATCATTCATGTCAAGTTGCACTCTGGCTGTACTAGTTCCTAATTTTAATTATTGCAAGACAGACTATATCCCAGGGGACAGAAAGTCTTGACAAGATTCTATTAAATAGAGGCAGAAAGGAGTTGCACTCTGTTCAGTAAATTATTTCTGGAATGGCATTCTTGTGCATTCATGCACATATCAAGGATATTGTTGAGGCACAGACCCTGTGGGGAGGCCTCGGATAAGATCTAGCTTGTAGCAGCAACTCCACAGCAGCACCCACCACCTGCCAGTCGTGAAAAATAAATAGTGAAAAGTCAGAGGTCTGATGCTCCATTCCACTTCATTATAACCGATGGCAGGCAGACCCTTTCTGCCTTTTTAAGTCAAATGCTGAAAAATGAAATAATGAATGGGAATGTAGCATGATCGTTAGCATTTGTGAAATACTGCATAGTCTATTCCATTTCTATACAGTAACGCAAACCCTAAGGAATAATTTACTAGTTGCATGATGCTGTTTAGAATGGTTATCTCAGCCACCTCCTGTGGGTGAAAGAGGAGGCAAAGGAAGGTAGAAAGAGATACAGGAAAAACCAAAGAGGAATGGGAAAGTTAACACAGAAAAATCCTCAGGATTTCCATTTCTGGAAAATATAACCAGGCATTCTAGAAAAAGGTTGTGGTTCTTCCCCCTCTAAAAGGGACGCGGTGACTCAGTGGCTAAGACACTGAGCTTGCCAATCAGAAAGGTCGGCAGCTCTATGGTTCAAATCCCTAGCACCGTGTAACAGAGTGAGCTCCCATTACTTGTCCCAGCTTCTGCCAGCCTAGCAGTTCAAAAGCATGTAAAAAAATGCAAGTAGAAAAATAGGGATCAATGTGGTGGAAAGGTAACAGTGTTCCATGCGCCTTCGGCATTTAGTCATGCTGCCCACATGACCACAGAGACATCTTTGGACAGCACTGGCTCTTTGGCTTTGTAACGAAGATGAGCACTGCCCCCTAGAGCTGGAAATGACTAGCACGTATGTGTGAAGGGAACCTTTACCTCCCCCCACTGTCAAATACAAGAATAGGATTGATGACCTCTTAATTAAAAGCATGATCTTCATTTTGGGAGCCATGGGGTCTCAGTGTCTGGTTGAGGCATACCCCAACTCACCATGATGATGCTTCTTCAATCTGCGGACTCACCCTAAGATGCTGATATCACTGCTTCTGCTATTGCAACATTTGCATGGGCCTCTGTTGCTTTAGATCAGGGGTCTCCAACCCTGGCCATTTTAAAGACTTGTGGATTTCAACTTCCAGCTATGCTGGCTGGGGAATTCTGGGACTTGAAGTCCATAAGTCTTAACGTGGCCAAATTTGGATACCCCTGCTTTAGATGATGGAGAGCTAGATCTTTTGCTATAAGACTACCAGCAACCAAAAATCAAGCTAGACCAGGGGTGTCAAACTTGCAGCATCACATGATATATCAAGACTTTTTGCCATTTCGCTAAATCGGATGTGGGTGTGGCCACCGTGTGATGCATCCAGCCCATGCCCCACAAGTTTGACAGTCCTGAGCTAGACAATAAAAGGGATAATAATCAGGCTAGCTGCCTGTTGATGCTAGAGAAAACTGACTCATCTTTAATTGGAGTATTTGCACTAATGCTTCTCTTGATGTTTTTTCATTTCACGCTGCATCCAATTCTGCCAGATATTCAACGCAAGTTGTTTTTGCTAAAAACACCCACGGACTTTGAAATGAGATGGAATTCAGTGGCTTCAAAGTGCACAAGAAGAATAACTGTGTCACAGTTACCCTGTTGGAGCATGGGGATGTCACTGGGAATAAATTGTCTGAAAATAAGAGGCAATGTTCAGTAGCAAATTTTAGACTAAGTTGCACCCAAGCCTATTAAAATAGTTTGGATTCAGTGAGGTATTAATTCTATTTTCACACTGATTTCCAGAGAATTAAAAACTTGCTCTTATGTGACATGCTAAGCAATAAAGCTGGGCAGGCATTAATTAATTATTGTCTCTTCCCTCACCTATCAAGGATGTGTTTACAACTTCACCTCAATGCACATACAGAATATACATCAGATGTACATCACTGCCAAGATATTCTGATTTTCTATCACAGTAAATCAGCCTTGGGCTTAGACAAAATGTTCACTTTTGTTTCTCAGTTAAGTGACAAAATGTTTCCTTACACTGTTCCATATTTGTTGGAGGAAGAAACACCCTGGAAATGCAATATGGGTAGTCCTTGTCTTATATCCATATATTTAGTGATTATTTGAAGTTACAACAGCACTGAAAAAGTGACTTATGACCAGGTTTGAAACTTATTTTTTAAATTATTTTTTAATTGTTGGGGGCAATATGCTGACTTTGCAAACTGCTTCGAGAGGGCTGTAAAGCATTATAAAGCGGTATATAAGTCTAAGTGCTATTGCTATTATGACATTGCAGCATTCCCAGAGTCATGTGATAAAAATTGTGCTCAATTGTGCTTCTACATTAAGGTCTACCTGTACTGATTTTCTTCATGATACTGGCTTCACTTACTTCTCAGTCTATGAATGGAAGTTTAAAATTCCTTAACTTATTTAGTTTAATACGCCGCTTGCTTCCTTTTAGGCTTAAGGTATCTGGGCTGCAATATTGTGAATGACCAGTAGATGGCAATAAAGAGATACGAATAAAATCTTTGTTGCCATCCAGTGGCTGGTCCAATTTTTACAACCAGAGCTGACAATCTTCCTCTTCCAGATATCACAGGGAAATTAATGGGGGAAATCCCTTAGTATAAACTTGCCTGTATGCCAGTATTTCATCTAGACAATTCTGGGGAGTTTTAAACACAACAGAGAAATACTTTAGAAATTTAATTAATTGAATTAATTAGTTTAGAAAATTAATCAGTGGAACAACTTGCCTCCAGAAGTTGTGAATGCTCCAACACTGGAAGTTTTTAAAAAGATGTTGGATAACCATTTGTTTGAAGTGGTGTAGGGTTTCCTGCCTAGGCAGGGGGTTGGACTAGAAGATCTCCAAGGTTCCTTCCAACTCTGTTATTCTATTCTATTCTATTCTATTCTATTCTATTCAAATTTTGGGGAAAATTCAATGCTTGCTTACTGTTACTGTTTCTTCCACTGAATTTCCCTTTCATAGATTCTACTCTTAGCAGTCACTAGAGTTTTATAAATTACTAGCCAAACATACCTGAAAAACATGGAAGGGGAAAGCAATTTATTTATTTTTTTGTGGAGTGGAAGTAGGAGCATTTTACGTTAGAGAGTGGGACACTGGGTGATAATCTTTCCTCTATTCTGTTGGTCAGCTGGTGCAACACTTTGTGGGGAAGACCTTGGGAGAGAAGGTGCAGATGTGCTGCCTAGGAAATGGTCAGATATGAGAGAGCACAGCTGCATGGTGGGTGTAGCATCAGAAGGAACACTCCCCAAGTTCTCAGGCTGCAAAAGAGATGGTGGGAGAACTGTAGTTTCAGACTTGCAAGAGTCTGTTAATGTAGCTTTACAATAAAGTAGAATTAGCTCTTCTGGTCATGTTTCCTGTCTAGTTTACCTGATAAGGCTGACAGCTGGACAATGAGGACCGATTAGATATCTCCATATGTTTTGAATGCTGGAGGACAGAAATGCTGGAGTTGGGTTGGGGAAGCAACTTTTGTAACATTGAATATTGTCTATTTTCCCATAAATGTGGAAGAAAATGAAAAAGAAAGCAAAAAGATGTTTAAACCATCTTGTTAACATAGTTATATTCTGTTTATGTTTATTGCTTAGTGTTTGCCCAGTTCTGATATGAGCCTGCCATCCTTGGACATGTCATATTGTAATTAGAATCATATTGTAATTTTCTCACCTCTGTTCAAATAAATGAACCAGTTCCAAGTAATCTGTGCCTTCAATTATACAGTCTTATTATTACTTCAAGGTAAGCATGATTAGAAATCAAAAGAAAATATTAGGATTGAGTGGTAGATTTTTGTTCAGCCCATATATTAGCTAAATTGTGAGACACACCTAAGTCTATTTATAAATGGAATGCATTCATACAAAGGATTCTGCTTTATTTTCTAATGACTGAAAATGTATGCATAAAATATTAAATCAGTTTGAGTTTAAATATAATACATTAAGTGCTTATAATGATGCGGTAAGCAAGTGTTACAAAAAGCACCCAATGCTGGAGCCTAGATATGCTTTCTAAAAATATGAGCTCTCAATTAAAATGTGTACATAGTTTTCTTGTACCATTTATAAAGGAAATACATTTTGGGTCCAAATGTTTATGGACACTTCAATTGCATCTCCTTAGTATTATCATAATTACTTGGTGTAAAATTGTTTTAGGCAGTCAAGATGTGTCATCTTTCACAAACAATGATAGAAAACTTTCCATTTTCAGAAACAAGGGAATCTCTTTTTAAAATAATAATAATACATATTTGCATATGCTAACCCTGTTTACATGGGAATGGGATGGAGAGGAGTTGTTAGCTGTGGCAGGTACTTAAAAAGCTGAAGAGTGACATTGTCAACTGCAAGAAAAGCTTTCTCTGCAAAGGAACAAACTTTGAGAAAGGCTAACAGGGAGAGAAAAAGTCACAAGATGCCAGGCAGGGAGATGGAAAGAAAGCAGGGAAATGGGACAGACCTTGAATATAACAGCAGAGGCTTTGTAAGTCGTGGAATAATATGATTTGCCTGATCAACCAGCAATGAAAGACAAACTTCTTCACACTGCAAGCATCTGTCAAGCCCTTTGTGTGCTTCTTGTTTGAGGCCTATGAATTCACAACTTCCTAATGCTGCTAAACTAAGGGGATTGCAGGAAGAGAAAGGATAAGTCAACTCTTCCAGCCATCTTGCTTACACACTCTCAAGCCAGGAGCAAGGAGATTTAGCAAGGAGATTTAGAAGTTGGTGCAGTGTCATGGTTAGGAATCAGAGATGAAGTAACTTTTCTAATGAAATTGGTATGTTTTTTTTTAAAAACCCACCCTTATAGCTGTTTCATTTTGATTATCTAACCTGATAAAGACATGGCTTTACAAACTTACCCACCTAGAACTCCAATTTCCAACATTTGAGGGGCTGCCACAGAGAGGAAGGGGTCAAGCTATTTTCCAAAGCACCTGAAAGCCAGAAAAGGAATAATGGATGGAAACTGATGGAACCGCTTGCCTTCAGAAGTTGTGGGAACTTCATCACTGGAAGCTTTCAAGAAGAGATTGGACTGCCATTTGTCAGAAATGGTGTAGGCAGTGTCTCCCGCTTGGGTGGGAGGTGTTGGTGTTGGACTACAAGGTCCCTTCCAACTCTGTTAATCTGTTAAACTCAATGCGGCATATTTCTTGGCATAAGTAATTTCCTGTATTTTCTCCATACTTTACCCTGAAATCACCCCCCCTCCCCCCGAGTTCTTAGCAGCACAGCACAGGGAAGCTTCAGAAGGATTTTTCAGAATTGAACTTTTCCATAGTTGTGTAATCTGCCCACTTACAGTATTGACATCAAGTTAAGAATCCAAAGAGTGTTAAGCAAATTGGCATCTTGTCAAACAGCCAATGAATTGTAGAATTGAAGAATCAAGCAAAATCGTACATGTCAAACCACCATTATTCAAGCAGAGAGAAGAGAGTTACCAAGCTAGATATAGGTAACCTGTAAAATATTCCAGCCTAGGATTAATCTCCCATTCAGTATCCAGCCCTCCATACCTTGTGGAAATTGGTCTAAAAATGAGAAGGTTTTGTTCTATTTGATAGCATTTCAATCCTAAAAGTCTTTATCACTTAATTGAAAAGAAGGAAGAAAGAAAAAGAAAGGAAGAAGGAAAGAAAGAAGGAAGGAAGGAAAGAAGGAAAGAAAGAAAGAAAGAAAGAAAGAAAGAAAGAAAGAAAGAAAGAAAGAAAGAAAGAAAGAAAGAAAGAAAGAATTAGGGTCAGAAGTAAACACCTTCCTTTAGTTTGCTAAAATATAGTGCAGGCCAGTTATTACCATGACTGATGATCTGAACCTGTCCTATTTTTTGCAAGTGTCAGGAAGCAACAGCCAAGGATACATTATTGCTCAAGTTCATTAATTATACAGGCTGCTGGAAAACACGGACATCTGTTGACACCAATGGAAACAAGGACGTGGAGTTGATGTTGTCACAGAAACACAGTAGTTTTCCATCAAGGTCAGTGCTGCTCAGGGACACTGGAAAGAGGCTACATGAAGGAGAAGAGGGCCTGTCCGGTGACCAGTGAGAACAGATGTGCTTCCTTAACAAAAGAAACAAAAAGTCTCTTTTAATTAAAATACGAACAAGTCCAAGTGTTCTTCCTGCAATATAAGAACAGCTAAGAATACTGCTTATATTTTTAATTCCAGGCTCGGTAAACCAATACAATTAATCAACAGAGGAGATTTGCTAAATGGATGCAAAAAAATTTTCAGCAACGTACCAGCGGGGAAGACCGACTCCATAAAGCATTTGACAAATGTAATTCTAATCCATGTAACCTTATAGTGCAATGATTTGTCTATCTTTTAAGGTGTCCTGAGTCATAGGCCTTGACTCGGTTTATATTTAGCCTTGGCACCATCGTGCTTTGTCCCCATCTATTTTCCCTCTCTTGGCCACAGACATGAATGGGCCACCTTTAAACCATCATTTAAGTATACAGGTCGCCCTTGACTTACCACTGTCCATTTAATGACCGTTCAAAATTACAACGGCACTGAAAAAAAATGACTTGGGACCATTTTTCACACTTGCGACCTTTGAAGCCTCCCCATGGTCATCTGGTCAAAATTCAGATGCTTGGCAACTGACTCATAGTTTATGACCATTGATGTATCCCAAGGTCACCTTTTGCAACTTTCTGGCAAGCAAAGTCAATGGGGAAGCCAGATTCACTTAACACACGTTACTAATTTCACAGTTGCAATGATTCTTTTAACAAGGGTGACAAGAAAGGTTGTAAAATGAACAAATGTCTCGCTTAGCAACAGAAATTTAGGGCTCCATTGTGATCGTAAGTCGAGGACTACCTGCACTGATTTCTAAAGCAACATTTCCCCTCTTGACACAAACCTCACCTAGCTTTAGGGTGTCATTTCTGTAACTCTTTGTCACCCATTGTCTGGGATGTGAATTCAGGTGATTAGAGGTGGGTTGGGGAGGTGTGGACAACACCTGGCCTCGACCAACCTCCCCAACCTTCCTTTGGCCTCACTTAAGCCCTTGATTGCCTGAGTTCCTTTCAGAGACGTCCCCTCCCACCCAACGTTTGACCCCAACTTCTCTATTTTCCAACCAATAGAAAGAATTTCATTATTTCATTTGGGGAGAGGAGAAGGTTTTTAATTAGTGCCATTCTGCTTTAAGAATATTCCAAAATTATTAGATTTCCTCTGCTCATTTACTGACAAAAGCTTAACTCTTCTGCTTTAAACGGATTCTGGGATGTATCTTTATTTTGATATGGAGCAGCCCTGCTTTACCCTCATTGCAACGTGCACAAAATGAGATGTGTTGAACTGGGCATTTCTTCATTTAATGGCCAATTTCTTTTAGATTTTTCAGTTTCAATCATGCCCCAAATTGGAATGAAGGACCTGTCTACACAACCGTCAACTTCAGTCATCCTTAGATCATTGCATCAATAGTCAGAGTCTGCTGCCCTTCTTTCTGGCAGTATTTCTGCCCTGTCTTCAAATGTGCTTCTTTACAGGTAATTGTTGACTTACGACCACAACTGAACCCAAAATTTCCATTGTTAAGCAAGGCAGCTGTTAAATGAATTTGCTCCTTTTTATGGTTTTTTTTTTTTGGGGGGGGGCCACAGTTGTTAAGAGAATCACTGAAATGTGATCATTAAGTGAATCTGGCTCCTCACCAACTGTCTGGAGGGTCACAAATGGCGATCAGGCAACCCCGGGATAATGCAACGATCATAAATACATGCCAGTTGCCAAGCGCCCAAATTTTGACCACAGGGATTCTACAACAGTCGTAAGTGTGAAAACCGGCCGTACATCACTTTTTTCAGTGCCGCTGCAACTTCAAATAGTCATTAAACAAATAGTTGTAAGTTGAGGACTACCTATACAGGAGGAAAGGCAGATAAAACAGTTTAGGGAAATGAAGTGGAGTCCTGAAGTGAGACCTACCTCCTTCCCTTGCAGTTGTCTGCTTCGGGGATGTTTTTGTTGTGGGCTGCCAATCTCCTGAAAGTTGCTGGCTGTGTAAAGCCGGAGGAGAAAACCAAGAATCTTGCCTACAATAGTTGGCACTCTCAGAGCAACACCATTCAGCAATGACTTGGAACACCTTCAGAAGAAGCAGGAGAGGAATTGGCAAGAGGGACAGCAAGTTTTATGCAGGGAATTGTTTTGTGCTGACTCCAGGGTGGCTGGATAATAAAGCTGCGTGCAGATTTTTGGATTCCAAACAGTGCACAGCAGTGCAAACATAGCACTGAACCAGCTGCATTAAAGCAGCACCAATACTGAGAGCAGGAGATCTCCAACTGTGGAAACTAAACCCTTGCAAGACTGAACGGCTTTGGGTTTGGGGTTTGTTGGTTCAGGGAGAATTACCACCTTTAGTCTTGATGGGGTGGCACTACCCCCAAACAGACCCTGTGCGTAACCTGGGGTTTTTCCCGGACTCATGACTCCTGTTCGAAGCGCAGGGGGCCGTCGTGGCCAGGAGGGACTTTGCACAACTGCGGGTTGAGCATCAGTTAAGGCCTTTCCTGGATCAATGGTCCCTACTCACAATCTCTCATGCCCGGGTCACTTCCCGTCTTGATTACTGCAACACGTTCTACAGGGGGCTACCCTTGAAGAGCAACCGGAAAATGGTGCAAAATGCAGCGGCCCGCAGGGTTTTATGCAGACCCCGGTGTGCACATGTGTCACCTCTCCTGCAGGAGCTGCATTGGTTGCCGATTTGATTCCGGGTGCAATTCAAGGGCTTAATGATTAAAACCCTTCATGGCTTGGATCTGGGTTATCTGAGGAAACATCTCTTGCCAGTGACATCTACCTGACCCATTAGAGCGAGGAGGCAGGGAATGTTGCAGGTCCCATCCCTGAGGGAGATAGACCTGGTGGGACCCAGAAGAGGGGCCTTCTCCATGGTGGCTCCGTCTCTCTGGAACATCATTCCCCCAGAGATTAGAATAGCCCCCTCACTAATACTCTTCTGAGAGGCACTGAAGACCTGGTTTTGCCAGCGGGCCTGGGGAAACCAGAGAGGGATGGAGCCTATCAGATGGGTGAGTGTGATCTGCTGTCATTGGGGATGGGGGTGGCAGTTGTTTTTGGATTTTTTGTTTTGTTTTGTTTTGTTTTTTTGTTTTCCCAAATTTTGTTCTATTGTACTTTACTAATTTATTTGATTCTTTTTGTTAGTTTTTATTGTTTTTATTTTTTTTTTTGTTTTAAGTATGGTTTTACATTGTGTAAGCTGCCTCGAGTCGCTATGGGTGAATAGGCGGCAATATAAATTAAATAAATAAACTTTAAGACTTGTGGACTTCAACTCCCAGAATTCCCGGCTGAGGAATTCTGGGAGTTGAAGTCCACAAGTCTTAGATTTGCCAGGGTTGGAGACCCCTGACTTTGAGGATATATGCTGCAGTCAGATACTGTCTAGTACAGAGGTCTCCAAACTTGGCAACTTTAAAACTTGTGTACTTCAATTTCCAGAATTCTGGGAGTTGGAAGTCCACAAGTCTTAAGGTTGCCAAGTTTGGGGAGCCCTGATCTAGTACTTCAATGAAACCTATTGAATCATAGAATTGGACTCATTTCACAAGTTTCAGCATCCAGGACACTTAAGGACAAAAAGCATAACAAAAAAATCGATCTCCTTACAATTAATTAGATTCCTACCCAGGGAGGTATTAAGGCCAACCTGTAAGTACATTCCAGGTTTTGAAGGTGGAAGGACTTTTCATCTGGCCAGCTGTCATTCTCTTGATGATGCTGATGATTACTATTATTATTACTATTATTATTCATATTATTGCTACTGTTATTATTCATATTATTGCTACTGCTATTATTGCTTTTTATATTATTATTATTATTATTATCATTATTATTATTATTATTATTATTATTATTATATTATTTATTATTAGTAAGTAGTAGTTAGTAGAGTAAGTAGGTAGTAGTATAGTAGTAGTAGTAAGTCACTTCTTACCCTGGTGAACCATCGACTCTCTGACTTTCAGGGGTCTCCATCCTTGGCAATTTAAGCCTGGCGGGACTTCAACTCCCAGAATTCCCCAGCCTTCGGGAGTTGAAGTCCGCCAGGCTTAAAGTGCCAAGGCGTGAGACCCCTACGGCGCTGCGACCCCTCGTGCCAAACAACATTTGCCGTTTCCCGTGACCCGGTGCGCCTTCCTCCCTCCAACGACCCCCCACTACCCCGGCCCTCAGGTCAGCGGGCACGGGCCTCCCAGCTCCCTCACCGGGCTAGGCCGCCATGTGATCGGAGATTCCTGCTGCGGCGAGAAAGAGAGAGAGAGAGAGAGAGAGAGCGCGCTGGGGGAGTTTGGGGCCAAGCGCGAAGAGCCGAGTGCGGGCCAGCCGGTTGCGTGTGCGAGCGCCGAGGCGAGCGAGTCCCAAGTGCTACAAAAGAAGGCGAGCGAGAATTTTGGGCGGAGTTCAACTGCGAGGCACGCCGCAGCTGCTGCTCGCGGACGGCGATCTCCTCGGGCTCGCTCTCCTCCTCCTCCTTCCCTCTCCCCGCTGCTCGGGTGGGCTTCGGCGTTGGGAAGCAAAACCGGTGCCTGGCACGTCTGTCCCCCGATCCCACTCCGGACTCTAGGCCCGGCCCATTCCCCCGCACTTGCCCTCGCCTTCGGGACTGGCACGGCGCTCCGCCTATCCCCCACCCGCCTCCCGTCCTCACAGGTCGAATGGCGCGCGAGGTGAGTTTTGAAGCTATTTTTTCTCCGCGGGAAGGCGGGTGGAGTGGTCGGTTCCCCGGGAGTTTTGTTTCTGCGCGCGCACACACACACACACACACAAACACGGAGGACGCAAACGGGAGGCGCGGGAAAGGGAAAGAGCGCGGGCGAGCCGCACTTGGTGGATCGAGGCGACCGAGTTGGATCGCCCGGGGATCCCCTTGGTGCGCTCGCGCTGGGAGCGTTGCACGGGGCACGCACCCCCCCCCTCCCCGCCACGGTTCATCCTTTTCTCCCTTTTTCTTTGACAGACCTGAGGGATGCAGGAGGAGGAAGTAATCAAGAAAGGGCACTGTTAGGAAGGGTTGTGTGGGAGGCGGGCGGTTTCCTCCCCCAGCCTCGGCTCTTTCCCCCTTCTTTTTCCCTTCCTTCCTGTGGCCCGCTAAGGTCCGCGTTCCTGGCTCGTCTCCTCTTTCCGTGCCTGCTGAGGTAAAAAAAAGCCCCGGCTCTTGCTTTGGTCAGTGTGGCCGCCCGAAAAAGCCTCGGACTCTTCGTTGGCACGTTTCTTCCCCTTCAGTTGAACATTGCAACCGGCAGGGCCCGAACGGCCCGGGGAGTGGGTGACTTCCCCCCCCCCCCAAAAAAAAATCCCTTTTGTTGCCTTCACCTTCTCCCTCCGTTCTTGGGCTGAGGGAGGCTTTTGTTCTGGAAACATCAAAGGGACTTCGGGGGGGGGGTGACTGGGTGAGAGAGAAAACATAATTTAGAAGGCAGAATTTCTCTCAGCGTTTCTTTGCCTGTCAGCGCTGACTTGGCCTCCCCCCTCCCACTTTTCCTGAATAAAAAAAAAGAATGAAACTTTCTTTCCCTCCCTCCTGCCTGCCTGCTTGTACACAGTGATTTACCTGATTAACAAAGCTTATTTATCCAGGACTGGGACCAGATTGATCTGCTTTTACAGAGTTGTTATTGAACCCAGATATCTAACTTGAGCAGCCTGTTGCCAATGTTTGGAAAGGTTACACATGGCCCATAGTTGTTTGAAAGTTAAACTTTCAGAGCTAAAGACTGGGATTCCCTCCTTTGCCATCTTAAAAGTCTTGTTGCTATACAATTCTGGAAACAGGTGCCTTATTCATACAGCTAAAGAAAACAGTTTTGAAAATTACCCATAGGTTAAGGCCATTTTA
Source organism: Laticauda laticaudata (assembly GCA_004320025.1). Classification (NCBI taxonomy): domain Eukaryota; kingdom Metazoa; phylum Chordata; class Lepidosauria; order Squamata; family Elapidae; genus Laticauda; species Laticauda laticaudata. Next base: position 35,237 of record BHFT01052620.1, on the reverse strand, counting down.
GTGCCTCTTAACCTATTTTTTCTACTTCGAGGAAAAAATGTGAAAATGGACCTCCATGGTTTATGAAAGAATGTATCTTATCTTATTCTTGCTTGAAAGGGAACAATGTTTAAATTTAGCCCTTTCAAAGTACAGTAAATGCACTTTAGGGGAACAATTTTGATCTAGGCTTTTGATCATTTTTGCAAAACCAGCTCACAATTTTTATATGAGGGATAATGTCATTGTTATGGGCATTTCCAAATAGTTTCATTCAGGTTGCATTTGCACCCATAAACTGATTGGTGACTTACCTTCAGTTGTCTTGTTCTGGACAACAAATCCTGAAAACTGGCAGGGTAAATCACAAGCCAGTCAATTCTTTTAGGTGATGAATGAAAGCAAAATATAAAGAAAATACTCCCTCAAGTAGAATTCATATCTGTGCCATTTTCATAATTTGGAAAGGGTTTGCCACTACTACCTTATATTTCAAGACTTCTGGGGGACTTCCTTGAGATTTCCTGGTAGTCTTCCATTCAAGTAGTTTTTGGAAGTAGCTTTTGGTTAGGTGCTGCCCCCTAGAGGACGGCTGACCAATAGAATTCACACACTGGGATTCAAACAACAAAAGTAGTTTCATCACTCTCCTCATTCCCTGGAAGGACTCCTGATCATAAATCCTTTGGCCTGATGTAGGTTTAAGTACATAAAGTTCAATATTCTTCGTTGTCCTCATAGTGGATACTTAGCTGGGTGGCCTTTTGATTGAATCATTTATATTCTTTTTTGTATATTTGTATGTATTCTTTGTTGCCAATGGTGTATCTGCAAGTATTAGGATTGGGATTGGTTTTCCACTGTCTAATCCTCTGGAGATCCCCTTCTCTGAAATTAAGAGTTAAGTATAGCGTGTTACTAATACTAATTGTTACTAATACTATGAGATGAAGTGAGTAGTCCTGGAGGGATTACATGTTTTAGGACTCAAGAGTATAGTCTCTTCATGGCTGAGGCATAATAAATAGGGTAAAAAACTGGGAAATTCTGAAATGCCCTGGGTACCCTTTCTCTCTTTTGTGTGTTTACATGGTTTGAAAGCTTATTTGTTCAGATAGGTTTTTAACACATTGTGCTCAATGGTTACTTAAAAGCTTTTGCTTTTATAAAGCTATTTTTGCTAAAGTGTTTACTGTTTTGATTGTTGCATTTACATAGTTGTACTTGTTTTTTTAAATAATTGAAGTGTGTTACATTAATTCTTTAAAGCTATTTCTTTGAAAATTATCAGAAATGCTATAGCTATCTATTTACTAGTAAACTCTTGTGTGTATGTTTTATTGTTTATAATGCTCATTTGGGTGGAATGGTGCATTGTAGGGCAACAATTTTTGAATCAGTGCACCTCAAATAGGCTAACGTACAAAAGGTATCTTTCAGCCCATATAAAACCAGACCGAAAAAATGACTAGATAAATTAATTTTACTTTATTGTAAAGCCACATTAGCAAAATCTTGCAAATCTGAAAGTACAAACTTCCCACTGCTACTTTTAACTGCTTGGTCCATTATGGTGTGTCGTTCCTGAGTTTCTTTGACAGCAAACCATTGGGAGCTTCTGCCTCTCTTTGTTTCCTCGGCAGCATCTCTTCCCCTCATTTTCCAAAGTCATCTACAGATTCCATTACAGTGTCCAAATCCAGGACCTGTGGAATTGTAATTTAACAAAGTTGTGGTGGCTGCTGCTGTGCTGCTATGTCACTTGATTGTCAGTTTCAATGCTCCCTGCCATCTTCGCTCAAGAAAAATCAATGGAGAGGCCAGCAGAAAGTCAAGAGTCATTCCTGCTCCCACTGCTTTTTTGCCCACCTGTGGTCATGCTGTTTCTCTGTTTAGGCAAGGAAATGTCTGAGAAATTATGACCCCATGGGTCACAGGTTATCGAATAGTAACTGATTTCCAGTTCAATCAAATTACATTTAAAATATTGTACTCTGAAGCACTTTCTCTTTAAATAAAATCTTTATTTGTATTGGAGAAAAACTGTACGTCCCCCTACTATCTTACCTTGTTGTTAAGAATCTTTCCTTGTTATTAAGAATACTGATTATCCTCTATAATTCCTTTTTCCCTAAGTACAGCTTTTAGGGATCCTAGCTATACTTGCTCTTCCTTTTTGAAACAACAGTTCCCTCAAAAATTTCATTGCATGTTATTATTGTTGACTGATTGTGGAATTGGATGGTTTGAAGTGGCTTCTGATGGTGCTAACTATTTCAGAGTACTTCAGAGTGCCCAGGGGTGTAAGCTTTATCTGCAGCTCCATAAAGCATCTCAGCTTTTCCAAGATGCCAGTAGCAGCTGCATGGAGCTTTGTAGGCACATGCAGAAATATGAACTTTTTCTTTCTTATTTTTATGAGTTGAGGATACTTGGCAGTTTGTGTTGTATCATTAAGGAGCTGAATTGTATTTGTATATCTATCATTTCTACTCAAGGATCTGCTGTTTTTTTCATCTTGTTGCTTTAACAGTTTGGGTGGATTTTAGCCAATGCAGTGCAATTCTGTATTTTTTTGATTGCACAGGGAAGGCTAAAAATTAACCTAGGGCATATAAATGATTTGTCTGAGTTGTTTATTGTATAACCATTTATTAATTAAAGACCATACATTGCATGAAGCTGTGTGACTACTGGGATTGTGTAAGAAGTAGATTGTTTATATGAATAAGAGAATTAGCTAGTTTATTTTTTGTAATTGAACCTAATGATAGCTACACAAAATGAATGTTTATTTTGAACTATGTGGAGTAATCCTCAATTTACAATCACAATTGGAACTAGAATTTCTGTTGCTAAAGGCTAGGTCCCACTGGCCGACGGACGCAAAATGTATGCATAAAGGACACAGCGGATGAGCAAAATTTCGGGGNTTGTTGCTCGGATGTCACAGATTTACATTGTACACAGTGGAAAGTTCATCTGTTCACAAAGTTTTGTGCAGCTCAAAACTTCTTGCGCGGATGAAATCGCAGTGGACGGATGCTTGACGGATAGAGCCTATGAAGCACGTATGCAATGAGTACACAACGGATGCATAGCGTTTTCCAACGGATGGCAAGCTTTTTTTAACATTTTACATCCTCTTTGCATCCGTTAGTGCAGTGGGACTGGGGCTTTAGCAAGATAGTAAGTTGTGACCAATTTTATAATTCCCCCTCCCCACAACTACTAAGCTAATCACTTGCAGTTAAGTGAATCACATGGTAGTTAAGCAAATCTGCTTCCCCCCAGTGAGGAAATTTCAAATCCATTTCCTAGCTGGAAGCTGGCTAGGAAGGCTACAAATGGTGATCACCTGAACCCAGGATGTTGCAATCATCATAAATAGATGCTACTTGCCAAGTGCCCAATTTTTGATCTTCTGATCATGGGGATGCTGCAAAGATCATAAATGCGAGAACCGGTTATAAGTCATTTTCTTCAGTGTTGTAACTCCATGCAGTTGTTTATAGGTACAGTATATACTTACGCATGTGTTCTGCATGTGTATTTCAAAGTGGGCTGTTCCTTTCGAACTGAGGCTGTACTTGGTCACTTTGCTACAGTGTATGAGGAAAGAGGTTATAGTCTGTGTTTCTACCAGTATACTTAATATGGAGTATAAATAGCAGCTCCTTTGTAGTTTAGTTTAGCGCAGTAATCCTCAACTTACAACCATTTGTTTAATAACCTTCAATGTTACAACAACACTGAGAAAAGTGACTTTTGACAATTTTTCACACTTGTGACCATTTCCGCATCTGCCTGGTTATGTGATCAAGATTTATGAATATTTATAGTGAATCGGAATGATCACTAAACAAAACTACCTATTTCTGGATGGAGCTGCTTCTTATTCCTCTGGAATACAGCCCCTTTTCCCTATGGATTCAACCTGCTGATATTCCATCACATCCATAAACTCTAGGACTGGGTTTGGGATGGAAACTGAAGGAACTTTTGCAGGACCAGGATAAAACCCACTACTCCATTTACATGTTCCCAGGCCAACAAAACAAACAAACAAAAACATGAGCTCAGCTGTATCAAATATTCAAAAAACATTTTTCTTGGAAAACTGTCCTGTCAACTGTAAAACATTTGGAAGGCAAAGGAATAAATTATAAGCAGAAGACAAGTAGAGTTCTGTGAAAGCGTTCTTGTCCAGGACTTGGGCCCCTTTTACCGGACTCTTCTTTGGTAGCGTTTCTTCCTCCATCTACAGAACGCGAGGGTTGTGGGACACCATTCTGCTGTGGTTCCATTCCTTCCCGAGTGGATGGTTTCAAATGAGGGATGTGTGATAGGAAAAATTGAGCCTGTGGGTATTCCAACATGGAGTAACACAGGACTTGATTATTTCCCCATCGTCTTTAACATTTACATGAAATCATTTGGAGAACAGTTTGGATATAATACGACCTCTATCCCAGACCAAATGTGAGATACAGGAAAAATTGTGATCTCTTGACTGGGGCTGCAAAATCTGGATGATGAGAAACTTAATCCAAAGAAGATATAATGGTGTTAATGCAAAAGTCATCAGAAGCCAAAGGGTTGCCTCTTCTTCTGAACTCATAGCTCCTGCTGAAACAGCAGATGAATCTGTGGTGTTTGCCCTTTCCCCAGCTATTAAGTGATGGATCACTTGTGGCTCATCAGAAGCATAGACAACAGTCACTCATGCCCTTCTTACCACTTGGTTGGACTGCTGTAATTGGCCTATGTGGGTCTGCCCACCTGGAAACTTCACATGGTACAAAATGCAGCTATAATGTTTTTAACAGGACAGCCAATATTGTCATATAATGCCAGTACTATGGGAGCTGCATTGATTTTGAGCTCGTTTCTGGGTGCAATTCAAGTAGTGGTGTTCTACAATGCGAGTAACTTAAAATGTTTGGGACATGAGTATCTGTAAAGCCTTTTGCTCCAGCTACAATCTGCCTGCCCAGAATAGGCCAGCCATCTGTCTCAAGTCATGTCAGAAGCACCTACAAAATTGTGATTATGCATTGGTAGTGCCCACTTTTCACAAGGTGTAGTAGGAGAGGAAATACTCTGCTGAAGCTCTTTTCCCAAGAAATAAAATAGGCTTATTCACTATTAACATTCATAAAGCTGGTTCAGACCTGGGTATTTAGACTTTCACGGACTGAAAATTGACAAAAAATGTACTTGGGATGCGCCAATGCTTTTTAAAATTACTGTTCTGTTAAAAAGCTTTTGGAAGCTAAAGATTGTGTTGGTTGAAACAGCAAAAAAATAACTGTGATAATAATTAAAATCCTCAGGGAGCACAGTGTCTTAGAAAAAGATATACCTTTATATTTTGATTTTGCATTTATCCAACACTAATCTTTGTATGTTGCTTGGACTGAGACACAATTTATCATTCTGGCTCTGTTAGCTTCAGGATAACCCTTTCAGGGATAGTGATAAAAAAACATGCAGATGATTTAAATCTAGTGATTTATGTAGATGCAACCAAGGTAAATTCTGTTGGGAAGAGCAGAAACCTTTCAGTATAATCTTCTGAGGGGTGTAAGTAAAATTTGTTGTCAGATAACACCACCTACTCCTAGGGATTATCTGGGAGGTCATATCAAATCAAAATAATAAATTAAGTTGAATTTTTCCCTGTATGCCTCTATTTAATCAGAATAATTAATGCTCTTTTCAGGTTAGGCATTGGTGCTGATTACCTATCCATTTATTTTGGTTGGAAAGGAATATGGTATATAACTTAGTGTGCTGTATGAACATAATTATTGTGGTTGTATACTGTAATTTATGACACTGCACAATCCAGCCAATTGTTTATTCAATGCTATAAATTGATAATTGAACAATGCTATGTACAGTATATATGCGTACTACAGTATGCAAATCAAAATGTTTCTTTAGGATACAAGAAGACTTTCTAGTTCTGCCTTGGACATGAAGCCAACATCACTTTTTCTTAGCCCTAGGAAAGGAGTAATGGCAAACCGCTTCTGAAAAACCTAGCCAAAAAAACTGCAGTCACTTGTACAGGCAGTCTCTGAGGACTGAAAAAAAACCCCAGCTCATAATTTCATTTCCCGGGCTATATAATTCATTGCTTCTGCATAATATTATGATATTTAAGGTAAATATTTTGTTTGGTTTGTCGCCTTCTCATAAACCTGGCACTCATTCAGGCATCTTTGATAGAAACTAAAAACATGCCTGTTTTTATGAATAAATGAAAGAAATCATAACCCTCAGATCAACCATCTTTTCTTTTTCTAAATAGTTGTATCCATTGCCTTCTGTGTTTCCTCTGTGTGGCCCGCCTTAAATAATAGATGTAGGAACTGAAATGAAAACTCTAATGAAAAATTCGCTTGGTAACTGATGCAAGCCTTTTTTCCCTTTGTGACTGCTTATATAGCAGTAGAGATAATCCTATCAGAAATGGGCAGCAGTTTGTTTCTTGGTTAATATAAAACCATTCAGTTAATTGAGAGCAGTTATAAATTTAAGCTGTTGGGAGTGCTCATTAGAATTCATTAATCATTTGTTTAATTGAATTAAATAATGTCGTTTTAAAAAGAGTTGTGCGTATATGTTGATATTAATTCTTACTGTAATTTTTTTAATTAAAGGAATAAACCTATGAGACTGTTAGGTAAAGTTAAAGGAATTTTAACTCTGTCCCTTAAAATTATATGTTCATAGATATGGCAGCATATACAGTATCTTGTTTTTAATAATAGAATAATAAAAAAGCTAAGTGGGTTATGAAAAGTTTCTTCTCATTGTTGGCACAGATCTCTGCTCAGCTTATGGTGGAGGACATTGGGTAAAATACTTTCTCATGAGAATGGAAATTCTCTTACGTTGTTCTCTTCATTTCTTCCCTTATAGCTGTTTTTACATCCCTATAGTTGTTCCTAGTAGTTCTTCCAACCATCAAGAGTACATGTAGTCCTTGACTTACAACTGGTCACTTAGTGACTATTTGAGGTTATGACAGACTTTCCCAAGAGTTACTTACAAGCTGGTTCAGAAGTTCTGACAGCTCCTCCCTGGGGAGCATGACCACATTTTGGGTGTTTGCCAACTGGCCTGCATTTACGTCTATCTGAAGTGTCCCACTGTCGTGTGTTATCTGAGGGACCATCTCTTGCTGGTCACAACCACCTGACCCACCAGAGTGGGGAACCAAGGAATGTTTCAGGTCCCATCTCCTAAGGAAATATATCTGGCGGGACCTTGAAGAAGGGCCTTCTCTGTGATGGCTCCCTCCGTTTTGAACATCTTCTCTTCAAAAATTAGATTGGCCCCCACTTTAGCATACTTTTGTAAGGCCCTAAAGACTTGGTTTTGCCAGCGGGCCTGGGGAACCCAAAGCAGGATGGAGCCCATCGAATGGCTCATTTGACTGTGCGTTGTCGCTGGGAGGGGTGGATAGGGGGTTGTTTTTAATTTTTTTTCTATAATGTGTTTTATGGTTTGTAAGCTACCTATAGTCATTGTGAATGAGTAGGTGGCTGTATAAATTTTCTAAATAGATAAATAAATAAAATAAATGTGATTGCATTTTACAATGTTTTGGCTGGGAAAAAAAGACATTTACTTCCTGTTTTTGGCAAAACCATCCCATAATGAACAATTTGGCTTGTTTAAACAACCATGGTTGGATTAACGGGACATTCACCACCCTCTTTGATTTTGATTAGCTCTCTTTTATTTAAATTTTCAGAGCATTTTGATAACTTTTATGTTAAACAATCAAGATAAATTTATTTTAGTTTTTGTTATTAGGAGATAGTTTTGTATTGTTTGTTTTATTGAATGTACTTTTATTGGTCAGTGATGAAATAAAGTTTCTGTCTGTCTGCCTCATAAACAACATCACTACCTTTACTTCTATAGTGCCATATAGTATCAGAGCAAAATAAAACTCATCTTTGGGAAGGGAATCTGGATGTGAGCAACTTGTGTATTGTTTATACAATTACTGTGTGTCTGAAATGCACAGGCCAGAATGATCTGCAACCTTTCACAATTGCAGTTTAGTCCTAGGCAATTACCCATTAGCTATAAAGTAATTTACAATCACTTCCTCTACTTGAGGAACAAAAAAAATTCAGTACAAGTGTGGGAACAGAGATCTTTAGGCAAATAACATCAGTTAAAGTTACGTCACTTTTCAGCTCTAATTGGATTACTTTTTTAATGATCTGAACAAAACAACACAAAAAGACATGAAAACTTTTGTTTTACACTCAAGTCAATATCAAGTGAGATGTTACCAAAAATAGAAGGGGGAGAAGAAGCTAGGCCTGATCCCAAATTGCGTGTACCGCTCTTGTGATGTTTTGGAAGGCCTTGAAGACTTTCTAAAGCATTATGAGGACAGTCTGGCAGGGGAGTAGGATGAACAGAGTGCAGGGCAGCAAAGCTGGCAGGGCTGGCAGGTGGCATGGTGAGTGGAGTGCAGGGCAGCAAGGCTGGCGGAGTCGAAAGGGCAAAGACGGAGGGAGATAAGTGGGGTGGGGGGCATTGAAGAGGTGGCATTCCCTTACTGTACAAAGGCTCAGGGCTCGAAGGAACCGAGTCAGTTGTAGCTTAGATTGGGGTGGGTCCTCATCGAATGACTAGTGGGGTTTGGTTAATGACAGGGCAGTGGTGTTGCTGAGCAATGCAGTCACATGACACTGTGCTTTACGACTGCAAAGCTTAAAATAGAAATTCTATCCTAATTATCTTTGTAACTCAAGGGCTATTTGTATTTGGGTGTTTTTAAAATGATGGTGGAATAAGACACTTGAAGAGTCTCCAGATGTTACTGAAATTATATTCCCTGGTAGCTTCAGTTGGCACAATCAGTAGAGTGGGATGTTGGTGACTTTTATTTCAGCATCATCTGGAAGGCTACACATCTTAATTCCTAGTTTAAACCTTCAGAGACTGTTACTGTGTTGAAATGGGATACAGCTTGTTTGAACGGAGAGTTCATATGAAACTGTTTTGGAGTTCTGCCTGAAGCTTGTATGTTCAAACTTTCTCCTGTCTTCTGAACAGCCATTAAGTATCTTAATTATAAATGCTTCAGGAATTTCCCAGTTTATCCTACTTCTAATAAATCTAAGCTTATGTTTTTAGGACAGTTCATATGTAATCTAAGTATGTCCTCCCATATGACAAGAGCTTTTAATCCTTTCACTGCTTTACTATACCATTGATTGCTAGGAACGATTCTAAACCATGTCTAGACAGCCAAATTTCCTCGGTTAAAAAAATAAGGAAACAATTAAGAATGGTGGCTTCATATCAAAAGATTTAAATATTGGCAGCTTTTGCTGCCTTTGATAATAAAAAGAACGTCTTGGGATAACTGATGAGTAGTTCAGATGCTTCCCACCACACAAAAAAGTGATTTTATCATTGTCTTTGCAAAGGAAAGGTTGGTTGATTTGACTTTACTGAGCATGAAAATCCTGTACTGAATGTTAAAAATGTTAAGGGCATAAAATATCCGACTGTGTGCAAAAAAAATATGGAATAAGAGATATAGAACCATCTGTGCTTTTCTGGCAGGTTCTATCTGGAACAGCCACTGACTTTGGGGATAAATAGTCAAGCCTATTATTATTAGCAACCGTCCCATACACCCTTGGGAAAAAAAGCAATGTTAGATAGTTTTATTCCCAGTTTTCATGGTTAAAATAGATTTGGTTTTGGGTATGTGGAGATTGTAGAAATGGATGGGTAGTAGTGGAAGATGAAATGACAATGGAAATAGAAATAGGGATGGGGATAACTGGTGTAGCCATAAAGTAAGTGTGGAATATCCCATATGTTTTGAAAATTGAAAATGACATTGGTCATATGAATCTGGAACAGTTTACCTGCCTCCTGTGGAACAATGTGATGCGGTAAGCACACATGAACACAGCATGAAGCAGCACAAGCCGATTAAAATGAGCAACTGATTAAGGTCAGTATAGCTTAATTATACATTCTGCTAGCTAATAAACTGATGTTTATATTGAACATGTAAAGAAGGCAGAGAAATTTAGAAATGAAGTGCCAAATAAATTTGCATCTGCATTAAGCAGAAAAACAAAACCTAATATTTAATATCTGTGTTGGCGTTTAAAATACTGTTTGAAGTATTGTAAAAAAATAACCTTTGTGGAGATAGTTCTGAGTGCCTTCTGGCTCCCAATAAAATGTGCTTGACAGATGCTGATTTAAAAGTGGTACTTGAAGAAAAGTTGCTTTTCCATCTCTTGAAATAACAGTTCACTACCTTATTTCTATCAAAAGATGCATTAAGGGAAAATTGTGGGGTGATATTTTTCCTTCAAGGCATATTAAAGCATATAACTTTTACTGGAAATCTTTGTGTGGATATAAACTTAGAACAGGGGTCGCCAACTTTTTGGTCCTCAGGGACCACCAAACTCATACTTTTAAATCCCAGGGAACACTAATCCAACTTTTTAAAAAAAGATAATATATTTAATATTAATTGGGGGTAGGACAGGGGGAGAAAGTGGGGGTTTCTTTCAGATCCCAGGGGCAGGATTGAGAGAGCTAAGATCTGCAGCTGAGGAAAAGCTCCAGGACGGTGATATGGGGGCTCTTCTAGCTTCACCTGGAGACAGGCAAGGAAAGGGGGGGAGGCTGACACCTTCAGCCCCCCCAGAGGAGAGTTGTTTTCCTTCATCTTCTGCTTCTGCTGCTCCTCGTCTCTCCTGCCCCAGGAGAGCAGCCGGATGCTGTTTCCTCCCTGCCTGAAGCTGTACCCTCGGCAGGAGAAAAACCCACCCTGGAGCCCAGTGGTGGCCGATCTGCTCTCAAGTGTCGCTTCCCCGCCACCTGCCTCGCAGAGCCCACAGGGGGGATGACAGAGGCTTCCCCTCCAGCCAAGCTATCGAGCGCTCCTTGAGAGAGATGAGAGAACCAGCAGGAGTCACTCTCATCTCTTGAGAGCCCGGCCGAAGCTTCTCGCGCCACTTCAGCAAGAGAGACAACAGTTTGCAGGGAGCCAATTTGACTCTGGCTGTTTCTTTCTGCACTACAGTTTGCAGGACACAAGGGGCTGTTTTGGCACCACCAGCTGTCGCAGATGCAAATCTGAGTAGCACTTCTTCCAGCCACTGCCACTTCAATCTGCTTGAGCCACCCCGCCCCCACAACAGCACCATTCCCTAATTTTAGCCACCACATGCTGATCCCATATTCCAGAGCTGTAGTCATCCTGGTGGAGGAGCTGCTCCGGGATGACCAAAGGGCCAGTCCTGTGACTACTACAACTCTGGAATATGGGATCAACTTTCCCACCATCAGCAAGCCACCCCAGGGTGGATTTCCCTCCCCCGCTGTTGGTCTTACCTTCCAGTTCCAGCCTGTGTGGCTCTGTACTCAGACTCAAGATAAATTTTGCGCTTGGCCGAAGGGTGGGGGTCAGTGGGTGGGCGGACCATGTGGGCAGAGCAGCCTTGTTTTCCCGCACAGCCCAGATTGTTTTTGGGGCCCATTTCTCTGTGGATCATCAAACATTTTCTGTGAACCATCAGTGGGCTGTGTCCCACCGGTTGCAACCACTGACTTAGAATATCTTTTGTATTAAAGGAAACTTCTAATTCAGTGTTTCTTAAACTTGGCAAGTTTAAGAAGTGTGGGTTTCAATTCCCATAATTTCCCAGCCAGCAAAGTGTGCCCTAGTGTGTATGGCTCAGATAATGCATAGTGTCCAGATTTTAGATAGATGTGGATGGCTTTTTTATGAGAGGTTGTTAAAAAGTCATTTCTGTTATTTATTATACTTCCTATGTAAAAACCTGCAGTCCGATTCTTGGTTTATTCTTGGAATTCCTTTATATCTCACTTAACCTCTGTCAAGTTGCCCACAAAAAAATGTGTAACACTAAAAAAACACATTCTCTTTAATTAGAAATGACCAGATGGAAACTGAAATATTTTGGTCACCAAATGAGAAGAGAGGATTCATTGGGAAAGACCTTTATGTTGGGAAAGATTGAAGACAAAAGAAGAGGACAGCAGAGGATGAGATAGTTAGATAATGTTATTGATGCAATGAACATGAATTTGGACAAACTCTGGAAGATAATGGAAGACTGGTGTGCTATGTTTCACGGGGCCGCAAAAAGTTGGACACAACTTAATGACTTAACAAGAAAAGATGGATACAAACTCAAAGGGCAGACTCAATGGACCACTAGATCTTTTTCTTTCATCTGTTTTCTATGCTTCTATGAAACAAATATATTCTTGGTGGGAGTAAGGAATGTTTCTCTCTGCCACCTACAAACGAGAGTTCAGGAAAATACTGTGAATAAATGCCTTGCTTGTATGAAGTTCACAAATATCATGACTCATTAAAGTCTTTTTATTTTATTTTTTTAAACAAAACAGGCAATAAACACATCTAGTACTTCTAGATCACAACACTTGTTAAAACTATGGTAATCATTTTTGACAGCTGTGATCAAGGCTACATACTTTTTAAATAATAATTTATTATTATGGAGCAGTTTCATAGGCTTATCTGCTTTCCCTAGCTACAAGTTTCTGAACTGATCATTGCAATTACAGGCCTTTTCTACCAAGAACAAAATGGTGAGGGAAACAAAATACAGTTGCTGTAAAGTAGAACAGTACTTAGAAGAGGATGTAAAATAAAGGAAAAACTTTTCTTTTTATAGTCCTCCTATATATGTATCTTTATTATTATTATATGTAATGAAATTATTAAGCTTCCTTCAACTTTTCAATCAGTTCTACAAGAATGGTTGGTTTACTGAAGTATTTCAGACTGAGAAGTAATATGAACTTGAAGTTGATTTTACTGGTACAACAATTGTGTGTAATTCACTGCATCTTCACTTTGTTGAGAGGGGTTCTTTGTGCTCTCTGAACTTGATTGTTTTCTTGCAGATATTTCATTACTCAAACTAGGTAACATCATCTGTGCCAAATATTTTCCTTTATTGGTATCATTTTGATAAGTTAAAACAGTATTTCGGCCTCTGGGAGGAAAAGTATTATCTTTTCCTCTTGGAAATGGGTGAATATAAAAGGATAAAGAAGGCATCAGTTACCTGTTTTGAACAGAAATAACTAGTTTGTTCAAGGAATATCATTCCTGCTTTGTGGTCCATCTTTCCTCCCCCCCCCTTTCCCCTAAGGAGCAGAATGCCAAATTGCAGGGCAACCATGACAGCTGGTTAGTGTCCAAAGTCCTTGCCTGTTTAAACTTGTATCAGGAAATGATTTGTCAGAAGATCAAAGCTCTGGTGGAGTGAATGAACTCATTGACTAAAGCACAAATTTGGCCTCAGTTGTAAATATTGTTTGACATATTTATGAGATCTGTCAATGCTCTTGAATGGTTTTTGGCTTTCTTAGATATCTAATGTATTTAATTTCATATCAAGTGTCCATACAGACAAACAAAATTATATTTGTCATATTTTTCTTGGAAATTTTTAAGATTCTGTTAAATTTCTTTGAGATAATCTCAGAAGGATTCTGCAGAAAGGTATAGAAATGGCTTTGAAGAAGGTTTTGAACAGCCATAATACAACACAAGTTTTGCTTTGAAAAGGAGTAGAGAATAAGAAAGAAGCTCCAGATTGCCTAGATTTATTTATATTTGACATAAGAGAGTTGTGAGAGAATCTCTGTCAGGTTTTCAAGATGGTTATATCCTGGAACAATAAAACGGAGTTCCAGTAATCCTTGCTGAGCCTGTTTTCTGAGTTAAAGTGCTAACAGGAAGTTATAACAATACAAATGTCTACACGTATTTTTTGATATATATTTTATTATATCAAGTTAAATAATACGAAAAATAGATTACATATACTGTATATGACTGTATAAGTAAAAGTAGCTCTGAAAGTTCCTTACTTAGAGGTTTCTTTTTTTAATTTATATTTATTAAAACATTTTGATACAGTGAAAGACAAAGAAAGAAAAAGAGAGAAATGAAAGAGTGAAAAAAGAAAAATGAAACTAAAATGAAGAAATATGTAAATGACTTCTGACCCTCCTATCAATAGATAATTATAATCTTACTTTCCTCTTTCTTAAAATATTTTTCAACCTCTCATTTAATCTGTGCCTTTCTAATTTTTTCAAATGAATAAATCATCAATATTTTTGCTTTGTTTTCTGACCAAATAGGTCAGCTTGCCATTTCTGTAAATTGTAACATTTTCACAATCCAGTCTTCCACTGTAGGAATATTATTATACTTCCATCCTTTCTTGGAGATTTCCAATAAGAGTCTTTATTCACTTGGATCCCCCAAAGTTGTATGCATCTTTATGGGTATACAGTGTACTGACCCACACTTAGGGTACTCCCTTTGATGTTAATTTGACTAATTGCAATTATTATATGTTATATAGTACCCAGAATCACTTGTTGTGAGAGATGAGTAGCCATAAAAATTGATAAATAAAAATTCTGAAATGTTAATATTACAATGTATTCTGTCAAATTACAACTATGGGTTCACTTTAACACTGTAACAGCACTCATTAATAAATTTGTCAAGTGCATGAATAGGAATGTCATATTGTATCATATTAGAATGACCTCGTTAAATAATTCCTCCATATTAAAAAATGAAAGTTAAGTTACTGCCTATAATCTTTAGGAGGTCTCAATGCAGATTATTTGGAAATTAGGATAATTTGCATTGCAGTGGAACATTTTCTAGTGTTTAATTACTATGCACAAATTAGTTTAACTTGCCTACAAAAATATGCATTAATCCTGATGTGAGCTGCAAAGTATTTCCATGGAAAAATAAAGCACTGGATAATACTCTGCAAGTGCTATAGTCTATGGGCATGATCATCTTGTTTCAGATAAGATAAGATGATAAAAATAAATAGGTATCTCAAACTTGCAAGCATGACAAGTCAATTGCTTGTGCACTGCCATTGCTGGGACAGGTAAGGTGAAAGATTGGAGACCACCGTATGCTTTGGCCTTTCCTTCTGCGATGGTGTAGCTGCTTAGTAATTTCTGCTGGCACTGGCTATCTTCCAGGGGCACCTTATCTCGCATCCTTTCCCAAGCACCAGTCTATGAAGGAGATATTCCCACAGCCTTTGTGGCTTTTGACAAATGAGAGGTATGTATGGAAAAAATGAAATAATTTCTATAATTCAACATGAAGAAATTTGATTGGTGGCATTGACTTTCCTTCCTTCTTTTGGAAATAAAACAAGTAAACAAAATAAAAGTTTATTTAAATATATAATATTTACAAGAATATAACCAGTGTTCTCAGCAGACTACTGTAAGATAGTGATTTAAGTGGAAACTGATTAATCTTGCAAGCTATCTCTCTCTCTCAAGATGGTTTTCAGGGTTTATCAGCTGCCAAGGAATTAGTTTTAACATGATCTAAAATATCACAGAATGACCTATATAGGCAGAGAAATATAAATAAGAATACTAGGGTTTATAACATACAATAAAAACAAAATAAATAAAAGATCTAATCCAGACACTTGATTCAAAAGTTTATTTAATTCAGTAGAAAAAAAGAAGGCTTTGAAACAGGAATTCCTTTTATTTCCCTTGTTCCTGGATTTTCGATTTCTTTGGAATTTCTAATTAAAGCTGAGTTTGTGGGAAGGTAGAAAATCTTACACATCCTCTGACCTTGGTCAGCAACTTCTGCTTTTATTTTGGAATAAAACAGCATTTTTCCTCTCCAGGAAGGCAAGATATTTGTGGAGGGGTGGGAAGTTTTCTTTTTGCTTACATACCAAACTCAGGCCTTATCCATACAGATGAAATTGGCTTAGAGGCTACAGGATACTATTCAAAATAAGTTAAAGCTTAGATGTACTCTGTTTTATTGTTAATTAAATAAATAAAAATAAAGTACCACAGAATTATGTGCTTTCAGTTTTGTTGCAGTTCAAGCATCTGTTTTCTTTTTTCTCTTACTTATTTTTAGATTGTTCCATGGCTTCAGAATATACCATCATATTCTGCATTTTAATACTGCAATATCAGTGTCAATAATAACCTTTGCAAAATTGCTCCAAGTGATAAATCATTCCATTGACTTTTGACTATACTTTTAATAACTGACTTGTGAGTAGTCCAGTATTTTGATCTGAGGCTTTCCTACACACACTTTAAAAAAACCAACCTTAAAGTATATTTTTAATCTTTATATGGCAGCTTGGGGAAAAATCAAATTATGCCTAGAAGGCTTGTATATTATTAATGACTACTACTCGAGTATGATGGAAAGCTCAATATATAAAATATTAATATTGAGATATTAAAATTAATTTGCATTCTGAGCATGTTTACAGAGTTGAGTAACTTAATTGTAGCACTGGCTGTTACAACCAGAGTGGTGCCACATGTTTTGGCTTGTGTCTGTACCACCTATCAGGTAATTAGATTATGAAACAGTGTCTTGGAGTAGAACAACTCATAATTTTTCAATGTATGTCAGATGTTATTGTGACATTGCCTAGGCTTGCTCTGGACTACAAAATGTTTCTACGAGCCCTAAGGGTCATTCAAAGAAAGCTTGAGGTGTTTTTCTGAATCAAAAAGAAGAAATCCATTCAGTAGCTAAGAATTTAGCATTCCTTGTTTTTATATAAAGGCAACTGTGGTCCACGCTTGCATTTTAACTAAAAAGTGGGAAGAAGGGCTTTGGCTGAACAAATGAAAAATTTTATACAGAAGAGAGATGATAAAATCTGCCTAGTTCTGTTACCCACGACAACTCACTGAGCTCAGAATGTTTTAATTGTATATACTTCTCTTTTGTATCCAATAATCTCACTGGTGAATCTTAAGGTTCTAATAAAAAAAGTAAATCCTATAATCCCATCCCTACTTAGTTTTCAATTCTTATCCATTCTTTACAAGGTAACATGAGTAAGCCATTGTACCTAATTTTCATATATATATGAAAATATATATACATATATTTGTTTTTTTAAGCTTTCGTGGGTACTTACATGTGTGCTGTTCAGCTTCCTTCGGGTATTATCCCACGTCATTGTAGTTGCTTTCAAGTTGTAAGCAAACGTTTTAGCAGAATCCTATCTGCCATCATCAAGGACTTCTGTATTGAGAGTTTGTAAAATACCGAGCAAAAAACTTAAAAAAACATATATATGTTGGTAGTGTGTGTGTGTGTGTGTGTGTGTGTTGAAGTTTTCAAGTTTTCGTGGGTACTTGTTGTGCTGTTTAGCTTCCTCGGGTATTATCCCACGTCATTGTAGTGGCTTTTAAAGTTGTAGGAACGTTTCAGCAGAATCTCATCTGCCATCATCAGGCTTCTATATTGTGTTCGTATGTGAACAGACCTATGGAACAGCTGTCTGCCCCTACATAAGAGGTACTACAGACAAAATCAGTAAGAATAGCCTGACCCACATACGAACTCAATATATATTATATCAATAGATATATATATATATGTTTTTTTACGTTTTCGTGGGTACTTACATAAATGAGTATCAGCTTTGTTGGGTATTTTCCCACATCATTATAGTTGTGCAACGTTTTGGCAGAATCTCATCTGCCATCATCATCATCAGACGAACTCAATACAGAAGCCTGATGATGGCAGATGAGATTCTGCCGAAACGTTGCTTACAACTTTAAAAGCACAACTATAATGACGTGGAAAAATACCTGAACAAAGCACTTGAAATCCATATATATATGTGTGGTGTGTGTGTGTGGTGTGTGTGTGTTTAAGTTTTTGCGGGTACTTATATGTGTGCTGTTCAGCTTCCTTCAGCTATTATCCCAACGTCATTGTAGTGCTTTTAAAGTTGTAGCAACGTTCCAGCAGAATCTCATCTGCCATCATCAGGCTTCTGTATTGAGTTTGTATGTGGGTCAGGCTCTCACAGCCGTTGGTTTTAAATTTGAGGCTAGCCTGTTGTTGTGCCAGGATGTTTTTTTTCTAACATCCTGATTGGTTGGAGTCTTGGTCTGTGTTATTGGACTTGCAGTTTGTTTGATTGGTGTTTCTGGTTTCTTCTGTCTGTTTGTGGCTTTGATTGGCTGGCAACACTCTGTTCCTGTGTTGGAGGCTTTCAGTGCAGCTTGGCTTCATGTGAAAGGGATGGCTATTATCTATTAGGAAGCTAGGTTTCATCTGGGTGCCTGGTGAGGGGGTGTTTGAGCTGGAGGTATCAAGGAGGAATCTGTTTGTGCCCAGGTGTTTGCCTGGCTTTTGTGGTGTGGAGATCTTTCTATTTGAGAGTGCAGGCTTCCAAATGATTGACAGTCTGTGGAATCATCTCTTCTATTCATGCTTTTCAGGTCTTTTTTTTCATCTCTATGGCTTTCTCTGATGATTCTGTGGCTGGGTTTTCTATAGTGGCGAGGGTTTTGTTGCCATTGAAGTTGATGTTGTGACCTGTGGCTTTCATGTGTTGGACTAGTGAGGGGGTGTGTTTCCAGCTTTTTTACTGCATTTTGTGTTCATCCAGGTGGGTACTTATTCTTCTATTGGTCTGTCCAATGTATGTGGCCGGGCATGATGCACAGGGAACTTCGTATAATGCCTTGGTTTTTCCAGGTTCAAATTTTTGTCTTTGGGTTTTTAAGGATGGCTGCTATTTTTTTGTCTGTTTTGGAAGGCCAAATCCTTGGAATGTGAATGCCGTGTAGTAATCATTAACTGATCTTTGTCTGTTTGTAACCTCTTATGTTAGGGCAGCGGACAGCTGTTCCATAGTCTGTTTGATGCCTTCTAGGTTCTCTATTCTTGTCTTAGATGGTGTTTTTTTGTGGATGCAAGCCTGGTTGATTTTATTTTTTGGAAGCCGTTGGGCTGGTCAGTACTTTAGTCAGGGTGCATAGTTCTTCAGTCTTTAATTTGTGTCTGTCCTGCCAGGCGTTTGGTTCTGGTGATTAGCGTTTGGCACCAGAAATTTAAATCTGTGACTGGTTGGTGGTGGGATTGGGCGTTGAGGTACGGTTTTGGTGTGTGTTTTTCTTCAGGTATACGCGTGTGTCCCCAAGTTGCGCATCTTGTTTCTTTTGTAATTAGTACATCTAGGAATGATAGTTGTTTGTTTATTTCCGTTTCCTGCTGGATTGAACCTTGATTTTGGAGGTGTGTGCTGTTTAAGGTTGGTGTTAAGCGAGAAATTGGTTTTAGGTTTTTCTTTTCCATGGGGCCAAAGCACAAAATGTGTGCATGCGATGTAATCTTAGCCATAGTTTGGTTTGTGGGTGGCATTAGCCATGGGCTCTGATTCCGAATTTCTCCATGAAAAGATTTTGCAATGAACGCGGGTGAACAAGTGGTGAATCCGCAGTAGGGGCTCTTCAATTTGCTTGTTATCTTTGTCCTTTGTAATGAAATATGTGTTTGGTTAAGCCAGTGTTCCTGTTAGTTCCATGAGGTGTTTAGCAGCGTTTGTATTTTATTTTTTGATGATTTCGAAGAGTTTTCTTTTTATCGGGAACTCTGTAGTTTAATTAAGTGAAACCACGTCGAAACTTACAAGCAAGATGCTTCTTTGTTCCACGTGTTAGGATCGTTTGATAATTTCTGCTAAAGAAGTGGTATGAGTTTTGGTACATATGAAGCTGCCGGTTTCAGCATGGGGTTGTTAGTTGTTTTACTAAGTTTTAGCTAGGTTTTTGTAATGGTGCTCCTTTGGAGGCTGACTTATGGAATCTGAGAGGGTATGCCTTCTTTGTGTAATTTTTGGGAGGCCCGTTAATTTGGGGCTCTAGAAAGATTTTTCTCGTTGGGCATGATCGCTGTGGATTTTGCTTTGCCTTGTGTGCGCTGCGTTTATAATTTTTCTTCTTGGTTAATTTTTTCCATGATATGGTGGTTTGATCTGTGGCTTTAATGGTTTGTATGTGGAGTCTTGGAGTAGCGTCCTTGTTCAATTTTGTTTTTGTTAGTCTTTTCTATCCATTACTACTGTGGCATTCCTTTGTCTGCTGGGAAGTTATTAGTTATGCTGGTTATCATATTTCCAGGGTTTTGTAGCGCTCTTGAATTCATCTTTTTCAAAGTTTGCTTTTTCGGTGGTTTGCGTTTGTTGCATAAGGATGTTTTGTAACCCTGGTTGTCGTTAATGTCTGTCAGCCTTCCATCCTGTATTTAATTTGGGTTAGGCTTGGCATTCTACGTGCACATATGGATGGATTTCTGGTGGGGAATTTTTGGCGTGCTATGCAATAATTGAATCCGTATTGGTTTTAGGGACAATCTTGTTTGTTTTGGTGAGTTTCTGTTGGAAACGTTATATAACTAATTGTTTCAGATGTTGGTTGTTGATTGTGGGGTTTTCTTGTCATGTTCTAATTTCGTTTAGTTTCTCTTTAATGAGTTTTTTCAATTTTTGTAAAGTGGTTCAGTTTCAGCCTCTCCCAAGTGTAAGTTTATTTTTTATCTTATCCAAAGTAGAGGAGTGGATTTTGCCTGCTCAATTCCAGTGTAAGTGCTAGCAAATACTTTGTTTCTAAACTTGATCCAATTTGAATCTCTTTACTGTTGAACCTCGTTCGTGCAGTAGAGGAAAAAGAACATGTTTCTTTCTTTTCAGGATACGTTGTTAGGCTGCTATACTGTGATGAATATGTTTAATTGGAAACAGTTGGTGTTGCATTGTTGTCTCTCGCAGAGCCTGCATAGAAATTTCCAAGTCAGCATAAATATTCCCTGACTTGTTTTTAAACTTCCAGCTTCTTCTATAGCTGCATTTTCTGTTGGCTATTGTATTACCTCCCCATGAGAGGTCCTGATTTTGTTTTTAATTTTCGAACGGGTATACATTACATGAAATGCAAGTTTCAGCATTTCCTGTCGGGTATCTATCCACATCACTTGGTCGTTGCTTTTTAAAGTTGTAGCAACGTTTCAGCAGAAATTTCATCTGCCATTCATCAGGCTTCCTGTATTTGCAGTTTCATGTGGGTCCAGGCCTCTCACAGCCGTTGGGTTTTAAATTTTTGAAGGCTAGAGCCTATTGTTGTGCCAGGAATGTTTTTGTCGTACATCGCTGATTGTTGGGAGTCCTTGGTCTGTGTTTTATTGGACTTGGAGTTTGTTTGATTGGTTGTTGTTCTGGTTTCTTGCTGTCCTGTTTTGTGGGCTTTGGATTGGCTGGCAACACTTCTGTTCCTGTGGGTTGGAGGCTTTCCAGTGCAGCTTGGCTTCGCGTGAAAGGACGGCTAGTATATATCAGAAGGAAGGTTTTTTATTAGCTTTTTCTTTTGCTCATGTTTAGTACACATTTTCCACAAAAATAATCATATTTTGGATGCTTTACTATTGTCCAGAGACTTAGTTCAGGTCTTCTGTTTTGCTTTTATTTTGTTCTGGAGATAGGATCCAACTGAGAAAGTCTGGAAATAATATGGGGAATGACAGATAGTTTTCATTGCTTGTGAAACATTATTAATAATTTTATTAGGAAAAGTACATGTTCATTAATTTTAGGGGGAATTTCTAACAAGAAAGTTCTGCCCTGTGTATGTACCATATATGTTTATGTGCAAATGTGAATTTTAATCAATGGAGAACAGGATGGCAACACATTCTCAACCCTCCAATTGTGCACCTCATTGTTCTTTCCACCCACAAATGATAAATATTGATTTTCTGATGTTTTGCTATGAAAAATCAGTAAACAATAAGTAAACATTTTTTTCTGAAAAGCTGACAGTTAAAAGACTTATCTTGAGATTTAAATTTCTTCAAGCCTTCATGGGCCCTCTGTGACAACAAGGCAGCCCCTAAAGGGATGCATGGACCATAGCTTGAGAACCACTACTGTACAGTATTACTTTTACGAATTAATTCTTTCCTCAAAATTAAAATTATTTTTGCACTATAGATCAATTTTATTTTTTTCAAGATGGATATGCTTTCCCGCAAGAGTGCTTTGAAGCCATACAAGTGATTGTCCCTACTCTATATTCAATTCAATATGATAATAACTAGATTTTCTGTTTAGTAGTTTATTGGGAATAAACTACTGATTAAAATTCTTCACTGAATGAATAATTTATCAGAATTTCTCCAGGAGAAAAAAACCTCTGTCAATTTCTCAAAGTTTGTGTTTCCCCATGCTAGTGATGATAGTGTTACTTTTGAAAAATTTCCTATTTCCTGGGATTTAACTGAAACGTGGGTAATCACAGAAGTTGCAGATCTCTGAAGGAATTATTGCATAAGGTAAGATAAGTTATCTTGCAAACAGATAAGAATGTCAAATCTCCGTCATTAATTTCTCCAAGTGTTTCCTTTTCCTCTTTTTTAAACAACTACTATTTCATCCCATGGACAAAGAATAGAAGAAATATCCTCTGATGTAATTGCTTTTTAAAAATTCTCTATAATGACTACTTTCTAAAAGCATTTTAAATATGTACAATTTATGAACTATTTTTGAATCCATTAGTATTTATTTGCATTCTCAATTCACAGCTTAAGTATGAGATTTTTTTCCTGCTGAGACATTTAATACAATTTGTTGACTTTTTTAAAGGAAAATGTCAACTCATTAGGCATTGGCTTTCTAATATTTCGGTCTAAAATATCATCGATCTTCTCATGTTACCATACCAGGGTAATATTGTAAAACTGTCTTTTGTGTTAAGGATAAGATACTTGATTTGTCAGAAGAATAACATATAGCAAAACAATTACTCATGCCCTTGGGTGAAATTGCTAAAACACAGTCTACAGTTTAACAAGTCCCTCTAAATTCATGGATGCACCTAACTGAGAAAATAATAGGGTAGTATTTCGGTAAAGTGACCATAGTTTAATGACCCGAGCTTGCTTTCTTATTCTCATTTAACTCTAAAACAAGCATAGAACTACGTTCAATAAATTGTACCTTGACCACATTTGCACTGGTATTGTGAAGGAAGATGAAGAGTTTAGTCTAAAAAGTAAGGCAACTGTGCAGTTTCCTTTATCATATCTATGTTGTTAATTTTTTTTCAAGCGAGCATAATGTTACCAGTTTGATGAAATGTACTTTTTTCTGAAACGGAATTTGGCATTCTCAGAGATGAAATGAGCATGTTGCAGATCAAGCAAAAAAAGTTATGAATGCTTGGTATTTTTTAATAACAAAATCTATAGCTGCTAGGAATGTAAGTATTCTTCATTAAGGAATTGAAATATTTTTTATTCTGTCACTTAATAGTGTTAAATCACATTGGGTAGCTGACTGCTGAAGACCCCAGTCCTCTACTTCAGGCCCCGGAAGATAGGCAGGTGTGGGGAGTTCAAGCACCCCATGGTCATAAGCAGGAGTGTGCTGCCACAGTCTAAATTTTTATCATATGACTTGGAACAGTGCAACGGCCGTAACCTCAGGCATGAGTTGTAACTCCATTTAGTGCCGTTGTAATTTTAAATGGTCGCTGAACAAATGATTGTAACTGTTAAACAATGCACTTTGTTTTTTCATATCTGTCCAGTAAGCAGGCAATCCAAATTCCCTCATAGTGAATGTAGATCATACATTCATGCACATATATGTGAAAATTATTTCTGACTGCCAATTTTGTAACTTTGTACAAATATAATTATGTTTTAAAAACTTAGTTCTGATAATGTCTCTGCTGAACTTAATATGAGTTATGAGTTGGAAAAAAAATATTTATTCCTAGGGCTCAGGAGTTCAGATGCGAGGACACATTTTCATCTGAATTATTGCAAGAGAATTTTAAGGACAACATATTTTTCTGTGTGATTTCCTCTACACTATGCAGTCCTTCAGATAGACATTGATTATTAAAAGTTGAATGTTCTCCTAATTATTATTTAGCAATAACAATTGCACTTAAACTTAGATACTGCTTCACAGTGAATTACAGCCCTCTTTAAGCAGATTAAAGTCATCATATTGACCTTAATCAGGGTCCTCATTTTACCGATCTCAGAAGGATTGAAAGCTGAGTCAACCTTGAGCCAGTGAGAATTGAGCTGTCAAATTGCTGGCCATCAGCAGTCAGCAGAATTAGCCTGCAATGCTGCATTGTAACCACTGCACCACCACGGCTCATTTACATAGTTTTGCAAAAACATTTCAGCAGGGTTTGGAATAATATTATTTACATCTTGGCTATAGTGACACGTGCATGATACTTGTCAATTCTTAATACTGGGAAAAGGAAGGTAAATAGGATTTTCTGTTTTTCTCTTTTCAGTAGTAAAAAAACACTAAATGTTCTTCATAAAGACAGAAACACATAGCTCATTAGCTACATGTCCCAAGTTGCTAATAAAACTAAAAAGGCCTTTAAAAATGTTAATTCAAAGTGTTAGTCCCAGTTAACATTAGCTATGTGGGTGGATTGTCCTTGAATTTTGTAGACTTAATTTAGTACTGCACAGTACTCAGTGATGGAAAACAGCTATAAATTGTCTGTGTGCACTCATGCATTATTGATAAAAAGTTAGAATAAAACCCCACAGTTTTTTCATTTCATCTCAGCACAATAGCTGAGTTATACTTGCTTTAATTTATGTTCTTCCTCCATTATTTCATTTATAGGTTTTAAAGTTGATATTGAATGTTGCTCCTGACTGTTCAACAACTAATTGCCACACAACAAACTTTGCAAAAGCAGTTAAGAAAATTCCTCACACTTTAAACAGTAAAACTGACAGTACTATTTCAGTTTCTTTTTAACTCCAACCTATTTTAATTTTTTCTTTTCTCTGAAAGAATAAGCATCATTTATACTTCCCTGAAGCAGAGATTTGAACATAAATTTTATATAACTGATAGGAAATCTATGGAATGAAAACTTCTCTTATGCTTTCAGAGATGTTACTATTTGAGACTAGATAATCTCTTAGCAGCTATGGACAGCATTTTTTATAGAGGTGGCCCTAGATTTACTAGAATTAGTACTAGAAATTCCATTGCTAAGCAAGATGATTAAGTAAGTCATGTCCAATTTTATGATGTCATTTACCAAGCGCTAAATTTTTATCACATGACTGGGGAATGCTGCAATGGTCATAAGTATGAGGACTGATTGTAAGTCACATTTTCAATGCCATTGTAACTGAATTATCCTCAACAAATGGCTCGAAATTGAGGACTACCTGTATTACACTGAAAAGTTAGTAAGAATTCATCTAATCTCAGTTTTAAAAAATAGACGCATGCAATTTGGGGAACAAAAAAGGAGTTGGATGCTTGTGATTTTTTTTTTTAAATAGTGTAAACTGTTGCCATTATCTCATGATCTTCTTCCTTTGATATCAAATATTTCAGAGATAAAATCATAATTTCAGGGCTGATACAGAAGCTGAAGAAGGTTTGCCCCAGTTTCAGAAGCTATTAAGAAAGATATATTCTTAATCTCTTACTTCTCTAGGATGTAGCTTATTACAGATCATGCTTGGAGAGCATCTTGCATTTTGAATCACCGTATTAGCAAGTCTTCATCAAGGATGGACAAATTGTTATCTTGTTGTTACATTTATTCTGAATATTGTGACCTAAGAATAATCCTGTGACACAGTATTCTCATACAGTTGAACTGGGACATAGTAAGACTGCTAGATGTGCTAACTATACAGTATGGTTTGCAACTTTCTCCCATAACTTATTGTTTTGCACATATACAATATACATAACCAGCTAAAAACCTAGAGGCTGCATTTGCACATGTACAAAACTTTATTAGCTTTAATCCCTTTTAGGATTGTAGGGGAATGTGTGCAAGCAGTCCATTTGAGTTTGTTCATGGTTGTGTTGTGCTGCTTAATTCAGTAAGTGAGTNTAATCCCTTTTAGGATTGTAGGGGAATGTGTTTGTGCAAACAGTCCATTTGAGTTTGTTCATGGTTGTGTTGTGCTGCTTAATTCAGTAAGTGAGTTGAATCATGTAAAAATTCACTGTATATTCAAGAAACTATACAGGTAATGCTTGTTTAATGACTGCTCATTATGCAACACTTCAGAGTTACAAGGGCACTGAATAAGGAGACTTAATGACCAGTCCTCATAGCTGCAACCATTGCAGAGTCCCTGCCATCATGTGATTGAGATTCAGGCACTTCGCAACTGGCTCACAATTATGACAGTTGCAGCATCCCATGGTCACATGATCAGCATTTGTGACTGTTCGCTTCCAACAAGCAAATTTGATGAACTGCCATAGCACTTAAGCTCCTCTTTACAACTGCTATGCTTAGCAACAGAATTGCCAGTGCCCAATTACCAGTTAGGCAAGGGCAACCTGAACAACAAATACAGAGAGACAGTGTTGGTCACTTTTCAGCTGACAATTAATTTTAAATAATGAACAAGTAAATGTGATAGTCAGTCTTTGTTTTCTATAGCTAGACTTCAACCTACGACTGTTTTACCAATGATTGGTCCAAGTTATGACATCACTGAAGAAATAGTGGTTACAGTTGGTCATCAGAGTTCCAGCTGTCTCAGCAACCCTGCAACTGTGTGATTGGGATCTAGGATCTTGGTAATTTGTTTGTACTTATGACTGGTTGCCAAGCCCCTGTAATCACATGATCCTCATTTGCACCCTTCCCTGATGGCTTCTCTAGAAAGTCAACAGGGAAGTTGGCAGGGAAGGTCACAGCTTGTGTATTCTCTGTAGTCCTTTTGCATTCATGTTGCACTAGCTACGTATGTGCTTTCCCCATATTTGCTCCTTTTTTCTTGCATCCCTGTGGCTCCTTTGTATCCTCACACACCTGGCTCATGCTGCAACCATGCACCCTATCCATGACCCACAGGGTATCCCTTTCATATCCTCCACACTTCTTGCAATTCCTGTTGTCCATTCCCTTGTGCTCTTCTCAACCTGAACTGTGCCTCTCATACAGCCCCTTCCATCTTTGCAACCTCTCCTTGACCTACATGGCACCTCTCATACACCCTCACCAGCCCTCTGACTCTTCTTGTGCCTCTCATGCATCCCCTCATACCTTTGGGCACTCCAATCCCTCTGACTCACGTCCCCCTTATGCATTTTTCTCAACCTGTACCATACCTCTCACATACCCCCTGCACCTTCGTATGTCCTCCCCAATCCTAACAGTGCCTCTCACAGTCTTAAAATCCTTGCGCTTTCTTTCTTCTGATGCATACATCATCCCCGGACACCCTTCTCAACCTCCTCCTACACTCTTATGAATCCCCTGGTTTCCCCCCTCACCCAGAAGCAACCATTTACCTGCCTATGGACTGGCATTTATGTCTTCTGCCAGGAAGCCAGTCAGAAGTTGCCCTCTTAATGACTCNCAACCATTTACCTGCCTATGGACTGGCATTTATATCTTCTGCCAGGAAGCCAGTCAGAAGTTGCCCTCTTAATGACTCTGGGAGTCAGTTAACAGTAACTGACACTATAATAGGATCATGTAGCAGCAGAAATCCCAGCCCCAAATGCTGTCATAAATTGCGGACTCCCTGTATTATGTTTTTCTGCTAGGCTAATTTATGAAAAACAAGATAATTTTGTAGACAATTTCTTACAGATTCCAAAATTTAATTAGTTATTCATAATAATCTTAACTCACTTCTGTAGCAGTCTCTAAACCCTTTTTATATGCAAAATAATTTCCTAGTACTTAAAATATTCTCTGGAAACTGGAATCTGTATTGTCAGGTTATTTTGTTAGAGTAAAAGCAGCAAAAATGTATACATTTATGAGATGGTTTTGTTTTTGCATTGCCTAGGACAATTGTCCTGGGATGAAGTGTTCATTTTTTAGTGTTTCATAACTTGCTGACTTTTAATATAAGTCACAAAGCAATTAACCTGGCTGTGTAGTTTCTGTCAAGAATAGCTATTTCCTCAGTTAGCTAATATGATTGACAGCGGCTTGCTCAAGATTTACATTAAGATTGACTTCATTCTTTAGAGCACTTTTTTCATTTTCTACTGCGAGTGATAAAAGTAAATCAAATATAGTGACTACATGTGATTAAAATACAGAAGTTATGATTTCCTATTTACTTGTAAGTTTACCCTTGCCTAAATAGTTCTCTTTGTAAAATATGAAGGTGGCCTAAGTAAAATACTAAGTGTTTTAGTACATTTAAGTGAAAACTAATTTTGAAACAAATGCTTAAGAGAATTTTGATACATATTGACACATTGATATATATTTAATTATTTAGTCCAAACCTTTTCATTTAGTTATTAAAGATGCCTCAATTTTCTCAATAAATATCACAGTGCTTTCATATCAAGGGAAAGAAAACTGAAAGAAGGAATGGGAAAAGGCTTCTGGTAGTTCTTGTCTTATGACATAATGAAGCCCAGAATTTTAGCCGTAAGTTTTTGTGGTTGTAAGTTGAGGCTGAGTGTAGCATGACTACACTTTATTTTTCAGTCATTTTAACAACAGTTGTAAATGCATACCGTAGATTATTGTTGGGCGATTAGTCATTGAACTAATCCATTTGTCTCCCGTGCTCATTTTTTACAAGAAAAAAACACTAGGAGCTAGTGAAGAACATTTAAAATTGCTGACACACGACTGGGGAACATTGCAACCATTAGTAAATGTGAATGAATTGCCAAGTATCCGAAATGTGATCACAGGACTCCAATGAGGGCAGCATTTGTGACTTTGAGGGTAGGTTGTAAGTAGCTTTTTAAGTTGTTGTTAGATGAGTTTTAAGTTAAAGACTACTGTAACATTTGGATAGAGTCAGGGACATCTGGGTGATATGGTTCACAAGATTGCCATATTGATGCCTTTTACCCCTCACACGCTTGGATTGAATTGAATATCAGTCTGGATAATTCTGCACTTACTTTTCAAGGAGTCATTATACTGGATGATTGACAAAGACTGAATTATATGCAGCACTCTTATATCAAAGAATTAGAAGAGAGGTAAAATGGTTTGCTCTTTATTTAGCATTTGTAAAGCACAAGTAAGAATCCTTTTTCCCCACCAAAGTTTAGCTAAAATGAAAATACAGACCTGATTGTCTGCCACTGAATGCCATCAAGCTGGTGTCAACTATATGCCATCAAGCTGGTGTCATCTCTTAGTGACTAGATAAACTTTTTCCCTGATGATCTGTCTCTTAACTTGGTCTTCCAGAAGTGCACTCATTGCTGCTGTAATTGAGTCCACCCATCTTGTTACTGGTTATTGTCCTCTTCTCTGTCTTCCTATCTTCCCCATTATTAAAGCCTTCTCTAGAGCAGGGGTCACTAACCTTCCGGATCTCAGAGACCACTAAATTCATAATTTTAAATCCCGTGGACCACCAATATGAATGCAGCATGCCACTTGCTGAAGTGCCTGGACTCCCAGTGACGGGATGGGGTCCTTCAGATTCTTAGCTTGGTCACCTGTTTCTGCAGCCTTAAATACTCAAAGAGCCATTTGGGCCTGTTTCCCATAGAAAACAAAACACCAGCAGCCACAAAATCTAGATGGACAGCTTGACATCACTCCCTCCAACCCAGTTGCATTACTACCCACTCCCAACCATGCCTATCCAGGTTTAGTGGCTCCTGGTGCTTTCTTTTCTATTGGAAATATATATATATATATATTAAACAGAACTACAATGATGTGGGATAATACCCGAAGGTCAGGAAGCTAACACACAAATTTAAGATACCCGACTCGAGGAGCTTAAAAAAACATACTATACCCATATATACATATTTTATCACTATTATTAATATAATTAAGATAATAATATGAGCTAGGATGCTCAATGTATGATGTATGTATGTGTAGTATGATAGTATTTTTAAGCTTATTCGCGGTCTTACATTATTTCTTTCTTCTTGCTAGAGTCACGTAATTTATTCTGTAAGTTGTAGCAACTTCAGTGCAATCATCTCTGCATCAACAGCTCCTGTAATTTGATAAGCCTTCTACAGTACATGTTGATTAGTGTTTCTGTTCTACCTTGGTTTGCAGCCAATCAGTCCACAAAAAACAGCAGAAAGAACCAGAAAACACATTCAATCACACACATCAAATCAAGTATTGAACCACAGACATGGCTCCTAGCCAATTCAAGAATAGGACCACTCAAATTGAAACTAGAACTGTGAGCCGTTCACATCCATACAGACTGATGATGGCAGAATAGTCTGCTTGAAACTTTCTCACACCCTACTTAAACAGCACTACATGCTGATTACCCGAAGGAATCTAAACACTACACATGTAAGTACCCGCGAAAGTTAAAAAATACAATTGATAAAAGATTATATTACTATATTATTATTATATATATAAATAATTTATATATAAATTATTAACATAGATGGCGCCAAGGAGATATAAAAATATTATCATAATACCTTTATAATACATAATATTTAATATATTGAATTAATAAAATATAATAATAAAAACAGCTCCCACTGAGCAGATCGCCAGTGTCCACACAAAAACACTACTAAGTACAACATAAGCTAGAAACAACAACATATGAATGCTTCCTGCCCTACATAATCTTGAGAGCGACTAAATTATTAATTAACTACATGCAGGCATCCACATCAAGACTGAGCTCAAAACAGACAAAAAAAAAGCCTATACCTTAGATAAACAACAAAAGACAAATATACCATGAAACCAAGGCATAATAGGAAGTCCTGTCATCAATGTCCCGATCTCACATACATTGGCACAG
This sequence comes from Laticauda laticaudata, assembly GCA_004320025.1. Classification (NCBI taxonomy): domain Eukaryota; kingdom Metazoa; phylum Chordata; class Lepidosauria; order Squamata; family Elapidae; genus Laticauda; species Laticauda laticaudata. Next base: position 4,543 of record BHFT01052620.1, on the reverse strand, counting down.
ACGATTTATGAAAAAGCTACCAAACACACACATAGTCAATACAAGAACTTTAGAGACACAAAATGCATAAAAAAGTAGCTGAAACACACTCCTTCAAGTCAACACATAAAACAAGGTCCCAACACAACTCAGCACTAAACTTAGCACTAAAGAAAACCGCAATTCATCAAGAACCATAGAGAAAAAAACTAAGCATAGATAGTAAAAGACATGATTCTCACCGAAGCTTGAATATCAGCATAGCCTATAGCACGATCTAATAAGTGACAAATCTACAACACACAAAGCCAGCAAACTCACGCTGGGCAAACCAGACCTCCCATAACTTGGCATGTGCCACCACAAAAGGCCAGATGTTTTCCACACATCAGTGACAGGGATTTTGCTGTGCTCACTACGTCCTGTCTTGAAATAAATTGCTTCCCCAAAACACACCCAACCAGTCACACAGACGGGAGTGGCAACGCTAGCGTTCTAATCAGACTAATTCCAAGGATCTTCACCAAAACCCACTTGATGAACTAATACAGGAAAGAGCGCCACAATCAAGCCACAAACAACACGAAACAAAACACCAACTCAACAAACCCAATGCAATATACCAACCAAAAACCCAAATCTAACTCAAATCAAAAAAAAACATTCCGACACCAAAAAAACCAAGTAACCAATTAAGCGACCCACAACAAAACCAAAACGAGAACAGGATATAGGCAGATAATTCCTGGAACTCACAAGACTAACACAACAAGAAGGAATTACACAGAAGAGAAGTAAATAGCAGACCACATGTAGTAATCCGCAATAACTTAAAAACTATATACATATCTGTCCACTCATTTCTCTTTTAGCTTCCTACCATAATCCCATACAATCGAACATCAAACTCTCCCTCACTATCCTTCGGGGCGCATGGGGCTCATCTTTCTCTCACTTCTCATCCAACCTTTCCCGCTGTTCTCATCGGATTCCGGGGCTCTGATTCTCAGTTGCGGCTCTCCTTGCCTTATGCGGATCATTGTGGCCGGCGAAAATATCATGACCCCCTCTGCTGCGCTGAGACCACGACCTTGACATCGCTGTGTGAGCTAGTCAACGTAGTAGAGGCTCAGAGGGCAGAGGATATCTCGCCACATTCAACACACTCAACACTTATGTGCTTCCTGTGCAAGGATTCACTGCAACAGACAGACAGCAACATGGAGGACATGAGAACAGCGAGGAAGAGAATAGCCAGCAGGATACACAAGACCAGTGTTACAAGAGCAATAGGATGGCAACGCCTGTGCATCTCATCCGAAGACACAATGTTGCATCAGGCAGCAACAAAAAAGGAAGGAAGGAAAAACACCCTACGAAAACCGCAGAAAAGAATTGAAGGCAACTACAGGAGTCTATCGCTCCCATCTGGAAATGGAGCAGTTCTCCTCCTCGCCCCCTACTGCCGAGGAAATGCAAAGTAGGACACAACAAGAAGCGAGGGGTAACGATAGCTCAAATTTGATTTCAGTCTGACGAGCCACTAAAGACACAGGAACAAAAAGCATCGGATTCTGAACTGTTCTCATCGGTACACCACCTCTGACTCCACTCGCGCATTAGCACATTACCTTTTATTTTATGCAAGTCTGTGTGGAACCCCTTCACAATTATTACATAGAATTGCAATGGGGCAACGATCCATCTGCCCTCAATGCGCGAGATTTCAGTTCCATCCATGAGTCTTTGGCTAGTCCAAAATCAGATCTACATCAGATAAGACTCATATTTTATCTCAAGCAACTCGTGCAACAAAGACGCAATAATGAGACCCCCAAATTTTTCTCATGACTCCAATGATGTACCATTATCATTGGAGAGAAATCTTCATAATAATGATTGCACATAGAAATTACCGCATAACTTAAACCAACTATCAAAATGAAAATTACATATAATTTCAAACAAACTTATAGACATTCAACAGCAAATAATATAATTGATATCAAAGAATGAACGTGTTTAGCATAATCAATTAGTTCTTCCCCTTTCTTCTACCTAGCTAACTTAGAAAATGTACACAGGAAACCTCATGAATTAACAAAACACATAAACAATCGAAAATTAATAACATCTATGTACCTATAGTCACAAACAAAACACACCTTTAGATCATAATAATAAAAACAAGCACAAAAAAGACTTATCTATAGTTCACCTCATAAATAACGACATCACTCCATCTCCATACTAAATATTCACCTATAAAAAACAGAACCAGATTCCACCATAAGTACATAACTGAAGTTGAACAGTAAATCATCGAAAAATAAATCCCCACACACCTTTCCCGAAACCACAAGATTTGCAAATTCCAATGCTCTGACTTAATCATCATCCTGGAAGTTGGTTCAGTAACACAGATTAAACTTCCTTAATAAAAAACTCACGCAACAGAAGCATACCTCGACCATGGTAATAAACACACAGAAACGAATATAAATCAAACTATGCAGATCTAACACACTACATTTAACACAACAAACATGTATTTAACTCAATATTGGCGACACATACAGCAAACAAAGGGCTGCAGGAAAGACACACATTCAGTCAGAATATACGTTAACATGTTAAAAGAAAAACAATAAAAATACCCCTTTCTCCCACCATTATAGAATTATAATCAACAATCAACCAGGATGAAAGATAAGTGATCTCCAGAACCAACAGTTAAAACAAACAACTTATGGCAAATCGAATGCCAACTTATCACACTTTAACAAACTCGAGGGCTTCGGAACTACGTAATAAGCACATAACAACAGCCATCAAGACCCATAATGGCCAATATTTCGGTGATAAACTCTTAAGAGTTCACCTAGGGAAAGGCTCCTTCCCCTGCGGTCTATCAATTGTATCTCCAGGGAAGGACCTCGCAACACTACCTCTGCCATACTCTAAAGCAGTAATGACCAGCAATAACATTCCAACGATAACAAGCTCAAGACCATAAAGCTTAAACAACCAGGGCCCACCTAATTGCACCCACAATAAAACTATAAGCCGACTTATGTCAAACTCATAAAATCATCCACAACTATCCATGAATATATACAACCAGAAAGTGGGTTAAAAAAGTAATATCAAAGTAAACAAAAACATCCACAATAACAAAACCCAACATCTGTACGCCAATACATCCAAAAAATAGTACAAGAACTCAATCAAATCAGCTGCTACTGCAAGGTATAGAGAAGACAAGAAACCACAGCCGACATCACGAGTAACAAAAACCTACTTTTCCGAAACGATGCCGGTCACGACAAGCTAAAAGGATAAACAACAAAACACAACACCAGGCCACATATCCTAATTTTATACTCACAGCGAATTTACGATGGTGTAGTGTGCTTCGAAAAGGAAACAACAGTACCTGTATACAGCGTAGCACTCCCTCACAATACTGCAACAATTACAACACAGCTTTAATTAAACCACTTAGCAAACAATAGATCACTTATGCCTGCTAAACTTTAAAACACATTCTATTATGACTTATTCCAGCACATTACATGTCGCTATAATTCAAATACTTCAATAATCTAGTCATCATGAATCAAGGCTTTAGAATTTCGCCATAGACACAATAATAACACTGCGACAGCAGGTCAACCACTGGACTCATAAAAAAGTATGAACCCAGTCAAGAACCACAAACGAACTTCTACAACGATTGAAAAAATCAACAAAAAATAACACTGCCTAAAATATCAGAAGGATATTTCCTTCCATACCTTCAAACACACAAGTACAACCATCCAACACACACACAAATACAGAGGGTCCGTATCGAGGCATCATGTACCAGTCACTACAAACAGACTGGACACGAGACAAATCAGCTCCTTTATTAAAACCTTTTTAAGAAAACAGAAAAAAACAACATAAACAAAACAAACATTAACAAATATTTAAAATTAAATAAGATAAACAAACTCAGTTGAAAATAGAAAGCCCATTAGCTGGACGTAACATCTCCAATCCTTTCACACCTACAGAACATTTCAAGTACGGGATAAATAGTCACAATTAAATTTATAAATATCTTACATACAAACAACAAAAAGAACACACACACATGGAAACGAAAGAACCAAAAAATCAACATTGATAACGCAATAAAAGGAAACTATGTCTGAATCAAATCACATTGGAGTTGATTCACAAACTTAACTGTAAATATACCACAACAAAAAAATTAAGAAAAAATTAATTGTGGTAGGCGGGTGGTGACTGGTTGCGCCTTTGGGGCTACATGTCGTGCCACACTACCACTGGTTTGCCTCGGGCGCAGAAGGGCTTTCCTGACTCCCTCCTGCCAATGCTAGCGACAGACTCAGCGTTCCACTCTCCATGGTTTGCCTTTAGGCAAGCCTGCCCCGGCAGCAGATCCTGCTTCTGCCGCAAACTACCTGTTGCTTTTCAAGCCAAGATAAAGCTTTATATATGGTGGAGGCCCAACAGCAGCGCATGGAAGAAATGGGTTAGTTCCGCCACTGCG
>BHFT01052617.1:0-10715 GCA_004320025.1 Laticauda laticaudata | reverse complement strand
CAACCACTCTATTAGCACAATCTGCATCAGTGTGATAAGACAGGGCTCAAAGAAGCATCCATTAAGCATCTTACCATTCCTTGTCTTGCCACTCCATCTGCTCCAGCTGGGGAGTTGCACCCAGTGTTTCAGGAGGTTCGGTGCTTCTTTCCCTTCACGTGAAAGCTCTTTGGGGCCTTGCACAATCCACAGTGTCTATCAGGTTTCGTCCTTGCCTCCTTCACCAGGCTCCCATGTCCCATTCCTTGTGATGGTCACAAGCCTTTCTGCAACACTGTGTAGCGGGGTGCGCATGAGATTGTTGCACGATGCAGCAAGCTTACCACGATGTCCTCACATCTGTGGGTGATGCTGCATACCATTGCTGGGTGAGAAGTACCTGGAACCTGTTGGCCAGGGATACAAAGGCATTCTCCACCACCCCTCTTGCCCTGGACAGCCTGTAGTTGAAGGATCTCTCTTCATGGGGTGAGGCATCTGGAAGTGTTAGGGGCTTCATGAGGTTGGTTGTGAGGGACGAAGGCGTCATTCCCCATGATGAAGAGGGCACATCTTTGTGTCGTTGGGCAGGGATCTGGATCTGGAAAAACCATTGAATGAGTTTGTGTTCCAGCCTTCCCTTGAAGTTGGTGCTCGACTTGGTCAAACCTGGGTCTTCAGACGCTCCACAACTCATCATCAAATATGGCTGGTGCATCTCATTAAGGTTCATGGAATGCACGAGTGGCTTCATTCCTCCGCTCCACCATCAGCTTGTCATACAGTCCAAACCCCGCTCTTCTCCCGATCTATGCTTCAGACACCAGACAACTGTTGGACGTCTCCTTCTTTCACCTTAGCGTTAGAAAAGCTGAAGAAAGTCTGAAAGAGGGCTTGGTTTTGATGTTGAAGATGGCGGCTATTCAAACGGAATGTGCGTTGAGTCCATGGTGGAAATCAATGGATGATGTTGTAAGAGCAAGAGCAGGCTGAAGCAGGTTCTGCAAACACGTCTGCTTAGGACTGAATGAGAATCCAGGTGGATTTTCTCCCCCTTTTATTAGGAAATATCGGTTTTCCGCTAGGTATCCTTCTGCATCCTCCAGACATCCTGCAGACATCCTAAATATCCGAGATACCAATCCCACATTACAAACCATTTTTTACGTTTTAATGCTTTCTATCCAGAGATGCATCCCTTCATGCGCTTTCCTAATGTCCATGCTACCTAACGCCTGTGTGGACGTTCCGCGTCCGTTTTAGCTTCCTACCCTCTTTCCATTTTCCTCTGGAGTGGATGCAGTTCCGCGCTGCTGGTCGCATTGCTAGTCGATCAGCTGACTCAACGGATGCATGAACAGATGTGTCCATTCTGTGTCATCCGTATTCGTCGCGGTGTAATTCGTTACACACTGCGACAGTCGCCACTCCAGAGGGAAAATGGAAAGAGGGAGGAAGCTAAACGGACGCGGAAACGTCCACACAGGCGTTAGTAGCATGGACATAGAAAAGGAATGAAAGCGGATGCATCTCGGATAGAAAGCATATTAAAACGTAAAAATGTTTGTATGTGGGATGTATCTCGGATATTTAGGATGTCTGCAGGATGTCTGGAGGATGCAGAAGGATACCTAGCGCGAAAACCGATATTTCCATAAAAAGGGGAGAAAATCACCTGGATCTCACTTTCAGTCCAGCAGACGTGGTGTGCAGACCTCTTCAGCCTTGCTCTTGCTCTTCACATCATCCATTTGATTTCCACCATGGATCAACGCACATTCCGTTTGATAGCCGCCATCATTCAACATCAGAACCAAGCCCTCTTCAGACTGTTTCAGCTTTTCTACGCAAGGTGAAGAAGGAGACGTCCAACAGTTTGTCTGGTCTGAAGATAGATCGGGAGAAGAGCGGGGTTTGGACTCTATGACAAGCTGATGGTGGAGCTGAGGAATGAAGACACTCGTGCATTCCAGAACTTAATGAGGATGCCACCAGCCATATTTGATGAAGTTGTGGAGCGTCTGAGACCCAGGTTGACCAAGTCGAGCACCAACTTCAAGGAAGGGCTGGAACACAAACTCATCATGGTTTTCCCAGATCCAGAACTCCCTGCCCAACGACACAAAAGATGTGCCCTACTTCATCATGGGGAATGACGCCTTCTCCCTCACAACCAACCTCATGAAGCCCTACACTTCCAGATGACTCACCCATGAAGAGAGGATCTTCAACTACAGGCTGTTCCAGGGCAAGAGGGGTGGTGGAGAATGCCTTTGGTATCCTGGCCAACAGGTTCCAGGTACTTCTCACCACAATGCAGCATCACCACAGACTGTGAGGAGCATCGTGGAAGCTTGCTGCATCGTGCACAATCTCATGCGCACGCTTACAAAGTGTTGCAGAACAGGCTTGTGGACCATCAACAAGGAAATGGGGACATGGAGGCCTGGTGAATGGAGGCAAGGACGAAACCTGATAGACACTGGTGGATGTGCAAGGCCCCAACAGAGCTTCACGTGAAAGGGAAGAAGCACCGCAACCTCCTGAAACACTGTGCAACTCCCCAGCTGGAGCAGTGGAGTGGCAAGACAGGATGGCAGATGCTTAATGGATGCTTCCTTGAGAGCCTGTCTTATCACACTGATGAGATTGTCCATGTATGTTGAGTTGGCCTACAATGAAACAGGCATAATAAAGAATTGTGTTTATGTTGAAATGTGTTGATCAATGAATAAATTGTCATTGATAAAAAAGGGCCACACGTGTGGCAGCTGGGAGGGTGGACCATACAGTCCCACTATGCTTGCACTGGAGGTTTATCCATCCCACAGCTATCCTTGCTCATCCACAAGCTATTATCCATCCCACAGCTATCCTTGCCCATCCCACAGCTATTATCCATCCCACAGCTATCCTTGCCCATCCCACAAGCATGCAAAGGCTTAACCATTTTGCTAAAAGTTTCCACCAAGACTTTATTAAGTAAAAAATGAACCAAGTGTGTGAAGCAAAGATAACCTTTAAAATACAAACTGTAAAAGCAAATGACCCGAGTAAAATGTCTCAAGCAAAGATGAGTCAATAGGTAACAACTCAGTCTCTGGCACTGTTCTTCAGTCACTCTGAGGCATGCCCATGGTCTCAGGTGTAAAGGGTCCAGGGACTGTGGAGGTGGCAGTGGCTGGAGTGCTGGTCTGAGGCGCCATTTGGAGTGCCTGGCCCCGAGAGGACAACAGGAGATGGTGTGTTCAGGAAGCTCTCAGACAGCTGGCTCAGGCCCGTGAGGTTTGAGAGGCCCCTTCATCCAGGACCCTGGGATGTCAGGCACAGGACTGATGACAGATAGTTCTTGGCTGTGGGGTGGCGAAGGAGAAGTGTAGTGGGGCTGTCTGGTGTGCAGCTGGGCGAGGTGAGGCGTCAGTGGCATCTGTGGAGTCGGTGGCAATCTGTGGCGCTGGTGCATCTGTGGCAGGTGATGAACCTGGCCTGGACTTGGAAGGGCTGCCCCTCTGTTGAGGAAGTCCTGGTAGCCGTAGCCTGGTAGGAGAGGGGCGGTTGAAAGCGCTTGGAAGGGGCAGTGACATCACCTGGGGTGGAGGAGCAGACCTGGATAGTCGGGTGGGAGCAGGTTCAGCTGGACCTGGAGGGTGGTGCAGAATTGCAGGATCCTCTCCTTCATCACCTTGTTTCTGGGGCTTGGGCGATGTCCATGAGGGTCTGGGTCACATAGGTGAGGAAGGGCTTGCGGTTTGTGGATGGAATCTCGAAGTGTACCAGCTGAGAGAGGAGATCTGTGGCTGTTCTTGATTGTTGTCACCTGATCTCCAAGAGGACAGTGTGGCTTCTGTCCCTCTGTCTGCCTCTCTGCCTGCTTTCTGTGGAGGTGGAGCTGGGGGTGGGATGTGGGTTGGTCTCTGGCTGCATCAGGGGATCCTCCACATTCTTCGGCATGGGGTGTGCAGCTGTCAGGGGGGGGTCACTGTCATGGGGTGCTCCACAACGCCTGCCTGGACACACTGGCTGTTTCTGGCTGGAAAGAGGAGTGCCTCTCTGTGGGATGTCTGAGGAGAGGGTTGACAGAGGGGCTGTTCCTCGGTGGCGGATCGTCACCCTGCAGGAAGCGTGCACTTGGCCACGACATAGGTTCCCTGTCCGTCGTGAGCTTGACAGCAGCCTGCCCGGATCTCTTCAGATGCATGCTTGCCATACAGGTGTGCATATGCTTCCACCACCCAGAGGACATCTGAAGTGTAGCCCAGGCTCTCTGCCTTCTTGTCTCCATGCTGCCTGCTTCCGCTTGGTGGCGCGATAGAGCCTGTGGCCCTTCCTCCACAGGTACTCGTTCTCCCTCAGCATTCCAGCACCTTCTCCTCATGGTCCTTGGAAATGGGTACTGTTTCCTCTCCCCCTTCTCCTTGCCTTGCCTCTTCCTCCCTCTGGCAGGGCTTCAGGGCTTCAGCAGCAGGGTTTTTGGAGGGCCTTGGGCTGGTTCACCATACCAGCAGCACCACCAGCACCACCAGCAGTAGCAGCAGCAGTAGCAGCAGCACCAGCAACAGAAGCACCAGCAACAGAAGCACCAGCACACCAGCAGCAGCACCACCAGCCAGCAGGTCAGGAGAAGCACCCAGCAGCAGCAACACCAGGAGCACCAGCAGCAGAAGCACCACAGCCAGCAGAGTCAGTGCCAGGGGGTGGGATGGTAGTTCCTGTCCTTCTTTCCAGGGTTGGCAGGATTAGGCACAGGCTTCCTCTCTTCCCATGGTCTCTGATGAAGATGTCTCTGCAGCAGGCCTTTCCTCTGAATGGTGACGCTGCTTGCGAGCTGCATCCTTTTTATATCTGCGGAGCTTAGGCAATGCAATCCTCCCCGCATGCACAGTGAACGCTTTGCATCCGCTACGCATCCGCTAGGCATCCTCTAGACATCTGCTAGACATCCACTAGGCGTCCATGATGCATCTGTGTCAATCCGCTATGCATCCACTACGCATCCGTTCCGTCCGCTATGCGTCCGCTTTGCTGTTCTCCCCGGAAGCCCTGTGGACGGTGCCATCCGCTTCCATTCGCTAGGCTTCCGTTGAGCATCCGCTTAACATCCTCGCTACATCTCTCCCCGTCATTCCTTTCCGTTGTTGTCCACTCTGTTTATGGCAAAGATTCTCCCTTTTGAGAGCGGATAACAATGGATGGAAAATTTGCTCGTCCGCTGTGTCCTTTTTACATATGTTTTGCATCCGTTGGCCAGTGTGACCTAGCCTTAAATGAGTAATGTTCTTGGCCTCAACTGCCTCAACTTAATCAGAATAATTATTTGTGAAGGATAATGAGAGGACCAAGTTCTTGAGAGATTAAGTTCTCCATCCAGGGTCCAGTTCTCCATTATGTGGAAAGAAGCAGTTGCTGTTAAGATTCACACAGCTGAATGAGATCAAGGAAGCACCAATTCCATCTTTTCAACAATTTTCAGAGGCTTATGTTAGAATTGGGGATAAATAAAGAATCTTGGAACCTGTAATTGGAATTTATAAACCGTATGTGTTGGTGAATTCATTGCAACATTTTGAACCATTTCTGTTCAGATATCTTACCACCTTGGCTGAATTACCATTTATAGATGAGCTAGCAATGGATTCTCCTCCTGTTTCTTGGTTCTTTTATGTCTAATGCTCTTTCCAGTAGTCTCTCAGCCTGCCACAATCTCTCCCAGTTGCTGCAAATGGCAGATGTTAAGAAGGCTGCAAGGAAAAATCAATCCAGCAACAGACTGCCCTTCACCTACTGTATAACATTTGCCTTTTCTCTTTGAATCCAGTGGTGGATTCCCTTCAAATCCACGGTGACACATTAATGAAAAATGACACAGAGTAATTGATTCTAGCCAAAAGGCTAATTCTCTTGGAAGTTGGGAGCCCAACTGGACATTATGACAGGTTCTCTGCTTCTGGTACAAAAAACCCCTTCTTTTTGTTCTCTTCTATTCTTACCTCTATTCTCTTTTCTTTTAATATATATTTTTACACAAAGGGGACATTATTATAATTGAATGATTTAATTATGACATAAATATTAAAGAATTTAAGGGTCATTAATTCCAATGGGAAATAGCCAATTTGGTCAGAGGTGGCATTCAAAAATTTCAACCACCGGTTCTTTGCCCGGTTGGGCGGGTGTGGCTATGGTGGGCATGGCCTATCAGAATTTCTGGAAGGGCCAATTTCACTTTCTCCAGAGGCTTCCCTTGGGCCTCTTGGAGGGCAAAAATGGCCTCCCCGGACTCCAGAGGCCCTCTGAAAGCCAGAAATATGCCTGTTCTGGACTTCTGGAACTTCTGGAGCTTCCACGAGGGCCATTTTTCACCCTCCCAGAACCCCTGTGTGGATCCTGCACTTACCTGCATCCAAAATAGGCTGCGTGGAGACTGCTGGGAGGGGTGTGGTGGGGTAGGTGGGGCCAGACGGTCAGTTCAATTACCAGTTGGTGAACCAGATATAAATTTAACATCCGGTTTACCGGAATCAGCCTGAACTGGCTGAATCCCACCCCTGAGTTTGGTGCAGTGGTTAGGGGACAAAATTAGAAACCAGAGACTTTGAATTCTAGTCTTGCCAAGAAAATGTCCAGCCTGAATTATTTCAATTATTTTCAGTAATTATGTCTATTATTTTCAATTATTCAGGCAGTGGTCTGAAGTGAACACTGACTCAAAAGTGAGCGCATGCGCACATACACACACACACACAAACATGCACATACACATTTTCAGTGAAAATGTCCTAATAAAGATTAAATATGGAGCTATTGCATTACAAAGGTTGTTCCAGAATAATGGACTACACGCTTTTCAAATGTTTTCTGTGTTCAATTTCAGTTAAGGCTAAAAAAACTCATGTTTGGGAGAGATACTGTTAGTTTGGGTCAATATTTATGGGCTAGCTGGACCAAAAATTTAATATAAGTAAGTTTTTAAATAGTCTTTTCCATGGTATGTGATGCAATTATACCCTATGATGTCCGACTTAGTATTAGTAGCAAAACAATACAGAATGAAACATGGGTCTAGACTTGTGTTTCTTGTTTAGTTAGAGAACGTTTCCCCACCAAGGACCTAATGAACTGTGAAAAGAAAGACACTTGAGTTTCCATACAACATATTGGGAGATGGCTGGATTACAGTTTGCAAGTTCACAATGCCTTTATTTTAATACTATTAATGTCAGAGGAGGTTTGCTGGATGCCTGAGTCTACCCACTTTTTTATATTTTCAATGCTGCAAATTCAAATTAAGCTAGAGGCATTGTGGGAGATTAACCTTGTGGTTGTTTTTCCATAACTTGGCACTGAATGTTATATGTAGCTCTCCTTATGTCACATCTCCTCAAGATTAGGAAAGCCTTCCCTACACATTAATAAAGATTTTTCCCAATGGCATTTAAATTAAATTTAAATTCCTCCAACCTGGGCTGACTATCTATTCATTATAGGATGTCTTGGTTAATGTGTTCTTCCACAGCAGTGTGGCTGATTCATTTGCAATTGTTAAAGAGAGCTTCCATAAAGTATGAATGCTATTTGCATAATTTGTACATAAAAATATACTATTAAAAAAACTTTGCATACCACAAATAATACGTGCTGAGAAGGCAACTGTAGGTTTTCTTCCAGTTTTTTTTTTTTAAAAGTGCTTTAACTGTGGGCAAATGACTTGAAAAATAGAAATCTCTATGATTACAAATTTTATTTAGGCAACAATATTTCTCTCTTTACAAATCTCTACAAAACGACCACAAGATTTTACTCTCTGAAAGCACTTCATCTTTACAAGCAAATCTTACTTCAAAAATTACTTCTTTCTGCATCCTATGAAGAGGACCTGCCTTTCAGATTATATAAATCTTAGAGAATATTCAGAACAGATAGTGCATATTGCTATTAGTTGCATAAATTAAGTTAATTTGCATTAGACCTGTGTATTTATATGAGTATGGGAAAGTATTTCAATTTTTTTCATTTTTTGCAAAAACTGAAGCTGAGGATGTATATGAAGGAAAAAGCAATGAATTTGAAGTGAGTCCGGAATAAAACATAGTACTAGCATCTTGAATAATATCAAATGTTGATGTTCAGTCTTACAATGTTTGATCTTTTAAAGAGCCATCTCCTAGTTATTCAACATGTCATTGCTTGGTATTAGTTTACATTTAATGTGTTATTGCTTGATGTTGATGACTTTGGAAGGCTAATGGAAGGGGATTAACTATCAAAAATAAACTAATCTTGGTTTGTTCTTAGTGCCAAAATAAGGATCATCTGGAATGTCAGCTCAATAGAGTTTGTGTGGTTGCTGCCCAACAAGAAGGCATGCTTCTTGTGTGATGAGTGCATTTTTATTTATAAATTATATAGATATGCTTTATGTTTTCCTTAAGCCTGATTTTAAACCAATTAAAATTGATCAGGTTCATGGCTTCCTGGTTTTCTTTTTATTCAAATATAATAAGTCAAGACTCTTGAGAAGGAATCTGAGTGGTCTTTTGAACATAATATGAATGCTATGGACAGTTTTGAAAATGATTGAGAAGAACTTTAGGATAGCAGAAACACTTCCTGCTAAGAGTCATATTAATTTTAACAAATGGGTTATTTAAAAGAGCAACTTCTTTTTCTTTCAGGATTATCCAGACGTCTGAAAAAAGTTGGGCTGCTCGAATAATGAGCAAGGGGGTTCATTCCTCCTCCCTCTCTTCCTGGCTCGAGACTATACATACATGCAGGTAGTCCATGACTTGTAAAAAGTTGGTTTAATTAACATTCAAAGTTACAATGCGACTGGAAAAAAGTGACTTAGGACCATTTTTCACACTTTGGACCATTGCAACACCCCCATGGTCACATGATCAAAATTCAGAAGCTTGGCAACTGACTCATATTTATGACCGTTGCAATGTCCCTGGATCATGTGATCCCTTTTTGAAACCTTCTGATAAGCCAGATTCACTTAACAACTGTGTTACTAACTGAGCAACTGCAGTGATTCACTTAACAACTGTGGCAATAAAGATTGTAAAATGGGGGAAAATTCCCTTAACAAAGGTCTCACTTAACAACAGAAACTTTGGGCTCATTTGTGGTTGTAGTTGAGGACTACCTGTATAACAAATACATGGGAGAAAGTATTGACTTCTGTTCTGAAAAGTGTTTTAAAGCAAGTTCATTTTCATTCTGACAACTACTGTATGACAACTGTAGAACAAGTGCAGGAGACTTTGCCAGCCTTACACCTTCATCAGGATGCTGAAATAGGAAACCGTTATTGCCTGCCAATCTGCATGCTGCTGTGGTTGCCATAGCACAAATGTCCCATCAATCATTTGCTGAAGACATATTCTCACAGCAGAGCTTCCATCTTTCCCCAGCCCACTCCTGAGGCAAGGTGAAGCTTTACCTGACATTAATATTTCTTTGCTATTCAGCAGAATTCTCCCCATATGGACATTCTGAGACTTACATTATTATATTTACATGTCGTTTCCCTCATGACTAATTAGAGCTCTCTGATGTTCTAGCTCCTTCCTCCATCCATTTCCCCTCACTTCCCCAAGCCTGTCTCTAATTTTATTTTTGCACAAGCTGAGCAAAATATTTTCTAAACCAAAGCAAGTTCTGGGTGAGAGGCTTCATGCCTTCCTCATGCTCAGCTCCCATGAATTTTCATTATCTCAAAAAAAAAAAAAAANAATTTTCATTATCTCAAAAAAAAAAAAAAAGAAGTGATGGCCAGTGAAGAAGAACTGAGAGATCTTTAAGAGCAGCAGAAATTGCAGAGGGACATTGCACAGTGAGAAACTTGGCTACGTGCTTGAAGAGTGCTGACCTCTACAGGATAGTTGCATTCAGAGAGAAATTCTGCTTCATCACATTTCTGGTTTATATTTTTCACATGTGGAAGTTGAGCTGCATCTATTGAAATGGATAAACTTTATTCATTTGCTTATTGCATCTATGCAATAATCTGGATTCAACAACCCATAACCACTAATACTCCTGCTGGTTTAAAGCATTAAAACAAGAGAGAATGTTATAAGGCCAACAAAGGGATGAATAACTACAAAGTGGTAAATATCACAGTGACCATTCATTTTTCAACAAACCCTCCAGAATAATTTGATTTGTTAATATATGGGCTTCTGCATTTTGTATCAGCTGCAGTTTCTGGGAGGGTCTTCTAGTCCAACCCCCTGCTTAGGCAGGAAACCCTATACCAGTGGTTTTCAGTCCACCCCCCCACTTTGTGCTACAAACTCATCCTCGGTGCCCAGGGGTGGGATTTAAATTTCTGTGGGCATGGTCTAATCTGAGGGTGTGGCTTGCTGATCATGTGACTGGCTGGCGTGGCTTGCTGGCTGGGAGTGGCTTGCTGGTTACATGACCATGTAGGTATGGTTTGGTGATCATGTGACTGGGTGGGTGTGGCCAGGTGACTGGCAAACCAAATACAAGTGATCCTCACTTAATGGCCTGTTGTTTAGCAAGTGTTCTAATTTATGGCTGGCCTCCCCAGAGCTACTTGACCTGTTTTTGGAGTTTTGACAACCATGTACACACATACACACACGCTCCCTTCTAACCCTGCTGGAGAAGGTCATTGGACTAGAATTGGCAAAGCATCTCTGATTAGATTCCAGTAGTGAATAAAATCTAATCAGAGATGCTTTGCTGATTCTTGTTGATTTGTT
>BHFT01052616.1:0-19321 GCA_004320025.1 Laticauda laticaudata | reverse complement strand
TCCTCCTGATGTCTCCTTCAAGTGCTACATTCATGTCATTTTCTTGGTTTCCTCCTGTCATCTTCTTGGATGCTATTTCAACCTCCCAGTCTAGCTCTCAATTTTGTTAGTAAACTCTCTTTCAAATATTAGCCGGGTCTAATTCTCCTTTTCTGAGCTCACTCAAGGGCAGTCAAGGGCAACAAGCTGCTTTGAAAACAACGGACAGGATGGGTGAAGCGGTCCTTTTCTTCAATGGATCTTCTGTATTAAAACAGGCTTGCATAAAGTGTGACACCCTTCCCCGCCAAAGACAAAGGCAGGCAAAAGAGTTAGTGGAGAGATATGTTTAGGGTTAGAAGATGGCACAACAACTCTACTTTAATGATTTGAAGATCACAGCTAACCAAATATTGTCTACCTTCTCTGGGCAGAAGTTTTCCAGGGCAAGGTCCTCCAGGCAGTAGAAAAAGTATATAGCTGCTCCAGAAATAAAGACAGTGACAGTGACCAGTGTAGTTTCTATCAGGATCTTCAGATGATCCATAACACAATTCTCAGTCCTCTAAATACTTGGCCAGCAAAGTTTTTAGGTTGTTTCCTTCCCTTAAAGGTCTGGACTACACACATCAATATAAGAATATTTAAGGAGACTTATTTCTTCTTGCAATGATCAACCAGAGACCTCTGGAAGGCCAACTCTGGAAATGCCACTAGACGTGAAGGACCTTCTAGGATGAAGGATGAAGATTGGATTGTCCCTCCAGAAATGCTGCTAGATGTGAGAATGCTTTCAAGGTGGCTGCGGGTGGGGAAAATGGCTCAGTAATTAAACATGCTGAGCTTGTCAGCTGGAAAACTGACAGCCCAGGTTTGAGACCTGAGTGCCATGTGAGCTCTTGTTCCTGCCCACCTAGCAGTTCAAAAACATGAAAATATGAGTGGATAAATAGGTACCACTTCAGTGGGAAGGTAACAGCGTTCTCTGCAGGTTGGTTTATAGTCATGCTGGTCACATGACCATGGAAAGGGTTTTTGGACAACACTGATTCCTCCAGTTAAGAAACAGAGTTGAGTAACACCCCCTAGAGTTGGATAAAACTGGAAAGGGGAAACCTTTACCTTCACCAAAGGGAACTGGACTTCCTTGTTTTTCTTTGGAGACATTTCTCTTCTCATCCAAGAAGCTTCTTCAGCAGGAAGAAGGGCAACTTCTCTTCACCAATCAGTATGCAATTTGTGTATGTACACACACACATACACACACACACACACATTAAGTTAAATATATATTAAATTTAAAAAGTATTCAGTATGAATAGCAAGCATTTGTTTGAAGACACTCTGCAAGCAGGAACAGAATAGTGGTAAGATGGGTAAGATTAATACCAATAAAGCAATCCTATGCAACAATCCTATAGTAATCCTATAGGTACTATAGGATTACTTGTCCTTGGTAGTTTATATACCAAGTTTTTTCTTTTTTGTGGGTGTGGATGGGGGGGTAAGATTGGAGGAGAACTGCAGCCTTCCTGTAAATCTGAAACTACTTATTACTTTATACTCTGCTGTACCAAACATGAGTGAAGCTTTATATTCCATCTGGTGAATTTGCACTTGATTTCTTTAATGATGATTATCGGAATGTAAGTTATGTACTCCAGCCAAGAATTCTGGAAGGTCGTTCTTATAAAAAGAGAAAGATGATTTTAAAAAAAATCAAAATCATTACAGTTGAAAAGGGCAGTGCTTGCTTTTTACAAACAGCAAACAACCCTCCCCCTTCTCCTCCCTCATCATCTCTTTGCCTTCTTGGTTTTCTGATTATTTAATGGAATATTGATTTATGATTGTACGTAGCAGATGGTTTGTGATAATGCTAGCTAAAATCAGGCTCTTCAAAAGAAAATCTCTGTCTTAAGAAGGTTTCTCCAACCTCGTAATGGGTTTGGCACTCTTATAGTCTAACTAGATCCTCTGGGGATTCAGGACTGTCACTGACCTATATCTTCCCTGTGTTTTATACAATACTGCTACATTCAGCACACTTTCTGTCTCTGATTCTCTGAATCTTTGCTGGTAGCAAATGCTGAATGCAATAATATTATGTTTTGACTTTTTTTATTTTTGGTCCACAAATTAGACTGTGCTAAGATAATGCACATAAATATGAACCCAATTTCTAACATTTCTTAGTCAAATTTAGCGAATTGGCTCAGGTCCCATGTTTGATCATGCTCTTTGGTACAGCTGAAAGAAACAACTTTGTGGAGGAGGTCTCATCTGATTTCTGGTAGTCCTTGATTTATGACCAATTGCTTAGCAACTGTTCAAAGTTACGACAGATCCTGGAAAAGATACTTATGATCTGGTAGCCATACCTCCCCACTCCATTGTCATGTGATCACATTTTGGGTGCTTTGATAATCAGACTGCTTACACAATCATTTGTAAAGTAGCATCATGTGGTTGCGATTTATAACTTTTTTGCCAGAAATTTATGACTTTTTTGCCAGAAATTGGTGTTTACTTCTGATTTCTGGATAGTGAACAATGGGTTTGCTTAACGACCACAGTGTTTGCTGAATAGAAATAATAGAATAGAATCGAGTAGAGTAGAATAGGAAAGAAAAGAAATTAGAATAGAATAGAATAGAACAGAATAGAATAGAATTCTTTATTGGCCAAGTGTGATTAGACACACAAGGAACTTGTCTTTGTTCATCAACAATCATAAGATATAAGTGATAGACATAGGATACTAAATAAGCAATCAAATCATACTAGGAAACTAAATAAAACAATATAAATCATAAAGATACAAGCAACAAGGTTATAGTCATAAATAGGAGGAGATAGGTAATAGGAAGGAAGGATTATCAAGGCATTCACTTCATGGCTATAACATTTGCTTAACGACTGTCACAAAATGGTAATAAAGTTGGGTATAATCACACAGGCCAACCTTGACTTATAACCATAATTGTGTGCCTAATTACAGTTGTAAGTCAACTATTTATAGGCCATATCTGCTGATGAAGTTCATTGGGTAAGGGGTATACCTGAAAAATTGAAGGGGTAATAAATAGAAAATGTATCCTCATACACTGAATTGGGATTTTCTTAAGTTGGTTGAATCAATTATTTGCTTTCATAAAGGATTTTCTAGCATCCGAAATGGGCCCTACGATCAGACAGGAACAAACATTACGTTGTACTGTTTGATTGGTTCAACAATTCTTCATCACAATGAATAAGTAACCATGGGGGTTCAGAAGTACTTCTTAATGTTTATGAGGTTCATGTGAAAGTGTCCTGCAGACAACGCTATTTCCTCAATACACTCTGAAATTATCTGTGTCTCCAAGTTCCTGATATCACTTGAGACTTTCAAGAAGAGATTGGATTCCCAACTGTCAGAAATGGTGTAGGGTCTCCTGCTTGGGCAGGGGGTTGGACTAGATGATCTACAAGGTCCCTTCCAACTTGATTCCCTGTTATATTCAAACTGGTGAGAATAAGCTTCTGATGTATGCCTCTTCACTAACTCAGATACTTGCACCTTTGGGAATGCTTTTTTGCGTGGAAGATTGTCCTCCTTGTAAGTGTGAAAGCTTGCCAGATTTAATCACATATCACTGAATGTCTTATGGCATCTGTTCCCCTGCCCCTTCCTTACTAGGTCAAGAAAATGGTGTATGAAATCTTAGATGATCTTTTAGAAGGGTTTTCTTTCCTATTTTGACACCTAGAATTCCGAAGTCAGCCAGGAAAGGCTCTTCTACATAGCAACAGAACTGGTTCAGGCCACAACAAAATATTTCTGAAAGCTCTGATAAAGTTGGAAGTTGTAATTTCTTGCAGGACCAGCAGCTAAAAAACCCAGATTTGCCAATGCAACTATTTGTAGCAACCTTACCATAGCTAATAAGATTCATCCAGAAAGATGACACTACCAGAGACTTCTCGGAAAGCAATAACTGAATGAGAAACTGCTGGTGACCTTCTACCGCTGCACCATAGAGAGTATCTTAACTTACTGTACCTGTGTATGGTTTGCCAATTGCACAGGGGCAGATAGGAAAGCACTCCAGAGGGTTAATGTCATTGCCCAGAGGATCACTGGTTGCCCTCTCCTCTCTTTGAGTTTTATAGCTCCTTTATAGCTCCTGCTGCTTTAAGAAAGTTCAAAACATTCTCAAAGATTCATCTCACCCTGGGAACCCTTTTTTTGAACTATTACCATCTGGCAGACAGTACAGGATAATAAAAACAAAAACAAATAGGCTGAAAAACAGCTTCTATTCCAGGACAGTAGCTCTGTTGAATTCTACTGTGTAGGGCAGTGTTGATGTGGTGTTGGGGGTTTTCAACTCAATGTGTGGAGTGTGAAGGATGTGTGTTTGTGTTTATTTGCATGGTCATAATGTGCATTGAAGATGGTGTTTGATTTCATTGTACCAGGCTCAATGACAATAAACTAAACTAAATTAAACTAAAGAGAAAACATGGAAAGGAAAGACAGTATAAATAAGATAAATAAAAATTAGACAGGTCGCCATCAAATTACTTTGATTGTGTTATGTTTCCACAGCCAAATTTTTACTAAACTTTGATAGCATCAAATGCCACCAATTTTATGCAGAGTGTGCATCTTCCCAAGGCTCCCAGGCATACACAATCACACTCATGCAAACTCAATTTCAAGAACACAGTTTCTCACTGAGATGTATTTACTATGGGGTCTGTAATAATTACACCTTCACTTGGAGGATAAAAATAAAAACCCTTAGGATTTTGACTCTTGCCTAGCAGAGTTCTCCTCAAACATTTTCTGTCGATGTGCAACATTTGTGAAGTACTCTTTAGTGGCAAGACAATTATCTGATTCTGCTAATAAATGAATGCACTAGTAGTCATTTTTAATTGAACAATTATAGGATATTGCACTGTCAGTTGATTATGGAAGTCATTTCATAAATGTCAAAAATCTCTTTAAATGAATTATAGAGCTCCAAAATAACTCCGGCAATCAGCCAGCAATAATACAATAATCTGTTTACCCTGTTGTCAGGCATGCTATCAACAGCTTTCTTCTGCTTTTAAGGGGGGGAAACTGCATCTTAAGGATTATACTCCAGCTCTGACTTCGGCAACCACCTCTGCTCTGATTAATAAAGGTTTTGAGTGCTGTCAAGAGCTCTGTCGTGTATCAGATAGTAAAAGGAAATACAAGAAGTATTAAGGGAGGGAAAAAAGACATAGCGATACATTGTGTGTGTGTATACATGTAAAGGAGCAGTCTGAAATTATGTTTCAGGGCTCCATTTATAAGCTATCAAGGGCTGCTATGAACTTCAACCACAAGTGTATGCAGTTTAATTCCTGAAAATATGGATGGCATGTATGGTAAAATAAAGTCTCATTCGTATCGAGGTTAGTTTGTGATCACTTAACGAACTTTAAAGTTTTCTTGACAAGAAGTGGGAAGTGATTGGCATTCCTTTTGGGGAATGTCTAATCCAGTGGTGGGATTCAAGTTTTTTTTACTACCAGTTCTGTGATCGTGACAGGGGAAGGATACTGTAAAATCTCCATTCCCACCCCACTCCAGGGGATGGATACTGTAAAACAAGGGTCCTCACTTGGCAAGTTTAAGACTTGTGGACTTCAACTCCCAGAATTCCTGAGCTAACATGATTGGAGGAGGAATTCTGGGAGTTGAAGTCCACAAGTCTTAAAGCTGTCAAGTTTGAAGATCCCTGCTGTAAAATCCCCATTTCCTCCCCATTAATGGCAGAAAGTTACTGCAAAATCCCCATTCCCTCCCCACCCCACTAACCTGCTTCTCAGCTCCGTTCTCCTGTGCAGGGCAACAAAAGAAGACCCAGCTGATCAGCTGGGACTCAGGAGGCAGAGAATAGATAGGCATGGGGCCAGTCAGATGTGGTTTTTGCCAGTTCTCCAAACTATTCAAAATTTCTGCTACTGGTTCTCCAGAATTGGTGAGAACCTGTTGAATACCACCTCTGGTTTAATCTATGGTTCATGGGAATGTTTAATCTATACTAAGGAAGTCTAGCTCTACGTAAACTTTTCAGATCAGTTATGATTAGCACTTTAGCCACTAGACCAGATAACTCTATTTACTTAGAGATCCAGTTTGGTCTAAGGTCATGGGTCTTGACCTTTTTGTCATCTGGGCCCCCTTTAAATATCTTTTGTGGCCATGGATCCCCAAGACTTAACTCAATATTTAACTCATAACATTTCTTAACTCAATCCCCTGTGACACACTGAGGCCCATCAAGGCTCCATGGATTACAGGTTGAGAACCACAGGTCTAGTGACTAAGGTGCCAGTAGCCAAGGTGCTAAGATGCTACTAGATAAGAAGCAGAGAAACCTGGTGTCATTCCCCTGTCTGAGTCTGAATCTTCAGAGGAAAGATGAGCTGGAACTGGAGTTGACAGAGATCAAAGGGGATGTTGGCTTCAGAGGAATGTGGGGAGAGCAGGCTGAGTCAAGCCTTTCAGGATTGGGACAACTTGGAGGCAGGGGGGAAGGGGGGGCAGGATGACCAAGAGAGGCTAAGCAGTGAACATTAGAGACAGAGCTGAGGTGATGAGCAAGGACTACCCCCTCCTGATCCTTGAGCACAGAGAGTGAAGAGAAGGAGAGAACAGCACCAGCTGACCCGACAATTCAGGAAGAGAGCACCTTGCCACTCTCCACAAGTAATAATTTCCTCAGTGCAGTCTAAAATACCTCCTTGTTGATTTCAATCTTTTTGTAGGGGTTACATGGCCAAATAATAGGTGTGCTTGATTGTATAATACAGGGGTGTCAAACCCGAGTTCATTGAGAACTTCATCAGGGTTGTGTTTGACCTCAGGGAGCCAGGGTGGGCATGGCCAACTTGATGTCAATCATGTTGGGGTGCCTGTGGTAGCACCAAGTGCTCTGCCAGTGAAAACTGACTCCCGACCTCCATTTTTGGCAACCCTCTCCCATTTTCGCTTGCAGAGGCATTATGGGCCATTCCTTCGCTGTTTCCAGAGCAGCCCTGTGGACCATTTCTAAGCATCCCATGGGGCCACATTCAGCCCACAGGCCTTGAGTTTGACACCCCTGGCATAATACCTTTCCATATACCACATCTTATACTACAGTCTTAAAGTTGCTAAGACACGGCCCTCAAGTCTCTTTGTGGGCATTGTGTCAAATAAAGGAGAATATTTGTAAATCAGGGATGAAATGAGGGGTCACTGGTGACTCTCTGAGCTCTCTGAGCTTGCTTGTTTTAACCAACCTAGAACTAAGGCAAAATTTCCTAACTGCTGGAACAATTCATCAGTGGGATGATTTGCCTCCAGAAATGGTGGGTGCTCCAACCCTGGAAGTTTTAAAGAAGAGATTGGACAACCATTTGTCTGGAATGGTATAGGATCTCCTGCCTGAGCAGGAGGCTGGACTAGAAGATCTCTGGGGTCCCTTCCAACTCTGTTATTCTGTTATTTCTGATACTGGTGGGGCTAGACACCAAAATCAGCTTGCCTCTCCAACCCCCAGGAAAAAAGGCAATAGCAAACTTCTTCTGAAAAAGCTGCCAAGACAACTGTTTGGGCTGGACCATGTAATTTTCAGGAGTCAGCACTGACTTGAAAGCACCTCCCTCCCCTTCTCTTCCCCACCATGATTAATTAGATGCTACATCAAAGCATTAACATATGAGTTCCTGTTTACAACATGGCAGGATTTGTTGTCACTTTAATCCAACACGAAAGGCAACTTTCTGAGGGCGTTATTGAAGATTTCCTATTGCAGATGACACTGCCCTAGTTTCTGTGCTCACCATTTTAGTCAGTGTGTTGTGATGCAGCTATATTGCTTTGGTGCATTATTGGTAATTACAATGTCAGCTTTGGAAGCCGTATTAGTGCCAGAAGCTTCTATACTGCCACATTGTTGAGTGTGGGAAGATGGGAGGGAGAATTTCATGGAGAGTATGTGGTTAGACATAATAGCATTCTTCTTTATAGTCAAGGTCATGTTATTCCTGCACCTGGCTGAGGAGTAGTTGAAGGGCTGTCTCAAGTTGGAATGGATGATGATTGGGGCATGTGATGGAATGGTGGGTACAGGGGATGGATTTGTAATTTTTTACTTATTGGAGGAAAATCCAGAACTTTCAAATTTGGGATTTCCCAGGTGTGCCCGTATGCCTATTCTCATAAAAGGATAAAATAATTTATGAACTCTGTAATTGTCCCAAAGGTGCTTTTACAAATGGCAATTGGATTTTCTTGGTTTTTTTCCTTGAAAATGTTTTTCTTCTCATCTAAGAAGCTTCTTCAAGTCTTCTGAAGACAACAGATTTTTCTATGAAGATTCTTAACCATCCAGGTCATGGTTGTTCCAAAGGAGCTTTTCCAAATGGCAACTGGACTTTCTTGTTTTTTTTTTTCCTTGAAAACGTTTCGCTTCTCATCCAAGAAGCTTCTTCAGTTCGTTTTCTTCAGAAGAAACTTTTTAGACAAGAAGCGTCAAAGATGAGAAGCGAAATGTTTTCAAGGAAAAAAGTAAGAAAGTCCAGTTGACTTTTGGGAAAACATCTCAGGGACAACTGCAGCATAGTTGATTGAGATTCTCCATAGACAACACTGCTCACAAACAGATTGCTGTATTGATCAGTTTTAGACTGGCAGCTTCTAGATACACCCTTGCCCTAAGGAATTCTCTAAGGCATTGGTCATCAACTGGTGGTCTGCCTCTCACTGGTGGTCCACAAGAAAATTTGGGTGGTCCACAGAGAAATGTCACCCCCAGAGCACACCCCCAAAGCAATTAATCCAAACTGTGGAGGAACACAAGGCTGCACTTCCCACATGGCCCGCGGGAACACAAGACTTGCATTGAGAACAACCTGAGGTAGTGAGGGGAAGGGGAAAAGGGTGGAGGGGGGAACTTGCCTGGCTACCGGGTTGCTTCTTTCCACCTCTTTCTTCTTCTGCTTTTGGCTGCATGCAAGGAAAGCAACAAAAGTCTTTCTTTCTCTCCCCCAAACTCTGCCAGAAACGATCCTGCTCCAAGAGGCTGCACTGGTCTGACAAGTCTCACAAAGTCTCATTTCTGACAGAATCTAGGGGAGAGAAATAAAGACTTCTGCTGCTTCTGCTGCTTTCCTTGCATGAAGTCTGAGAATGGAGCTCAAAAGCAGGCTACTGCCTTGAAGGGGGCGGGGATGTGTAAGGGAGAGAGAGAAAGAGAAAGAAAATCACCAGCTCTCAAGGTTAGATCAGATCTCTCTTTCCCCCCTCACCAAGAAAGGAGCTCAAAAGCAGGCTAGGAATGTGGGTGCCTTGCAGGGGGTAGGTATGTGTGAGGTGTGTGTGTGTGTGAGAGAGTGAGAGAGAGAGAGAGAGAGGGAGGGAGAGAGAGAGAGAAGGAGGGAGGGAGGGAGGAAGAGGGAACATTACCAGCCCTCCAAGTTTCGATCAGATCTCTCTCTCTCTCCCCCTCTCCCTCCCACCAATGTCAGCAAGCCACAGCAGTCAAAATTCACATTAGTGGTCCATAGGATTTAAAATAATGAGTTTGGTAGTCCCTAAGGTCCAAAATGTTGGCGACCCTTGTTCTAAGGAGCTGTGATGGCGCAGTGGTCAGAATGCAGTATTGCAGGATAACTCTGCTCAATGCCAGGAGTTTGATCCTTACTGGCTCAAGGTTGATTCAGTTTTCTATTCTTTCAACATCAGTAAAATGAGGACCCAAAATTGTTGGGGGCAATATACTGATTCTGTAAACTACATAGAGAGGACTGTAAAGCACTGTGAAGCAGTTATATAAGTCTATGTGCTACGACTAAGTGCCTGGGCCCCAAGTGTGTGCAGGGAACCACTGCTTGTATTAGTATAGGAGAAGGAATGGCAGTGGGCAGTCAAATCAACCTACTTCCCACAAGTAATCTAAGTCCATCCCTTTTGAATTCTCTTAACTCAGATTATTGCTAGCTTATTACTTGACTGTGCATAGGCATGAGCAATAAGTCAATTTAAATTGGAACTTACTGCATGGCCCTATTTTTTTGGCACTTGACAGTTAGCAACTGTTAACTGTTATTTATTTCATCTGCTATATCTTATAGTTGTTGCATTTGTATTTATAATTGTTTTTAATTTTATTTTAAAATTGTCTGACCCAGAGACACTTGTTGAGATGGGTGGCGAGATAAATTGATTAAATAAATCAATAATAAATGTGGAAGAGAGCCTTAAGCTAGGAAAGTATATTCAGCTTCCCTTATCCCAATATTTTTTTTTAAATGGCATGCACACATCACATTGTCCAAACTTTAAAAGGGAAACTGATATGAAGTGTTATTATTATAATTATTAAAATTATCTATAATAATTCTCTGGACTTCAATGGTATCAAATTCCTTGTTGCCTTTTTATATTTTGCCCTTTGTTTTCTTGCGTTAAGCCACCTTGGGTGATTCTGCAAGCAGAGAGATAGATGATTAACTTCATAATTTAATATAAATTAAATAAATGTAAGCCCTTCATCGATTGAGACGAAATTACCGTAGGGACTGTCATTTGTTGGTCACATCTACCTGACCCTGCAGAGCAGGGAGGTAAGGAATGTTGTGGGTCCTGTCCCTTTAGGAGGTACGTCTGGCTCAGTGGTGGGATTCACACATTTTTACTACTGGTTCTGTGGGCATGGCTTGGTGGATGTGGTGTGACTTGGTGGGCGTGGCAGGGGATGGATGCTGCAAAATTCCCATTCCCTCCCCACCCACTAACCTGCTTTCCAGTTCCATTCTCCTGTGCAGGGAAACAAAAGAAGACCCAGCCAATCAGCTGGGACTTGGGAGGCAGAGAATAGATGGGGACGGGGCCAGTCAGAGGTGATATTGGTCAGTTCTCTGAACTACTCAAAATTTTCACTACTGGTTCTCCAGAACTGGTCAGAATCTGCTGAATGCTCACCTCTGACCCAGAAGAAGGGCCTTCTCCATGGTGGCTCCCTCCCTTTGAAATATCATCTCTGCAGAAATTAGATTGTTCCCCACTCTAACACGCTTTCAGAAGGCCTTGAAGACATGGTTTCACTTGTGGGCCTCGGGAACCCATCGAATGCAGTGGAGCCTATTAAATGGCTTCTTTACTCATTTGCTGTCACAGGTTTTTTAAATCTTTTTCCATTTTGTTTTTACTGTTTGTAAGCCAACTAGAATCGCTGTGAGTGAGTAGGCAGCTATATACATTTAAATAAATCAATAATAAAATGCATCAAATCATTTCTCTGCAACCTAAGAATCTCAGCTCATTGCCAAAGAGGATGTTATACATACACCTCTAGAGAAGAGAGAAGGATTTTCCCATTATGTTTGGGCTTGCTATTTATCATTTGTCAATGAAAAAGTTGTTATTTTACAGAATTACTGAGCATGCACACAAACAGAGACAGAGAGGAGAGAGAGAGAGAGAAAAGATGCGTGCACACACATATGCTCAAACTGAGGTAAACACACTTACGATTATTAGCTTGGAAGTGCCTGATAATTGTCAGAAGCCTAGGGCAACAACAAAGTCAGGTCTTTGGTAGTCACTATAGATCTTGTCTTAACTTGTCTTTGTTAGTGCATGTGAAAAGGTTAATGCTCTTCTCTTCTGTCAACACAGAATGAGGCAAGGTAGCACCTTTGAAATCTAAACTAACCCTTTTTTGTGGTGGATGTGAACGCAGGAAAAACCAGCATTCGCAGGCTTAGTACAGGAATAGGACTATCAATTAAGCTTGCACTGGTACCTCATACAGTAAACATCAGATGGAGGCTTACAGGAAAAATAAGAGGTTGTTATTAGCATGCCTAAAGTTTAATATCTGTCTGCAAACAGCATATTGAGGTATCCTCATCCCAGGCTAATCACAGTAGCTTTATTTTTTGATATATTTTTAAAATTAGCTTATAATAATTTAGCAGCAGGAGATAGCAAAGGCAGAGCTGCAAACTCAGACAGGCCAGAATGTCAGAATTTGAAGCTTGTTCCACTGTGAGCACTTAGGTAACAATTAACAATTGAGGGAGAAATTTGTTTGATTCACATTTTGAGAACTGACCTTATTTTCTGTTCCTGAACTAACGTGCAAGCCGCAATATAATTATTTTTATTTTCATCGCCCTTTGGAAAATTCTCTATTTTTTTTTTAAATCTATATATTAGTGGACATTGATAACAAAAATATCTCTACTAAAGCCCCTGTCACACTGCATCAACGGATGGAAAGAAGATGTAAAACGGAGGAAAACACTTGACATCCTTGGTTAACGCGATGTATCCGTTCTGTACTCACTGCCTCCATTTTGCTTCCTCTCTATCCATCCAGCATCTGTTTATTGACAATTTCATCTTAGCTCAGAAGTTTTGAAGCTGCAAAATTCTTGAGGAAAATGTATCCTTGATCTGTCTGATTCCATAGGTTCAATTGTTGGATCCGCTTTGATCCGTTACGGGCATCTGCTATATTGCTAGGCATCCCTTTCGCATCCGCGCAACCATCCGCTTCCAGGCGGTAAAAATGGAGCTGGGAAGAAGCGGACAGGACCGGGAATAGTAATGAGAACGGATTGGCCTAGCAATGCAGCACGGAACAGGGGGCATTTTTATAACAGAAAAAACGTTCGCAGAGGGGACCTACTTCTGTATAGATATGTCTAGAGAGGATGGACCTAAGAGGATGCAAAGGGACACCTTGGAACTATACTGCCTATAAAAAGGGGGAGCAACCTTGTATCTGGATCTCACTTTTTCAGCCCCAGCAGCCTCCACCTGTGCAGGACCTCTGCAGCTTTCATCTGAACTCTTGCTTTCACCCAGGCATCCCAGTCCTGTTCCACCGGTGATCGTAACCAAATCTTTTGGGGCAGGACACCCATGTTCTGCACAGTCGCAAAGCCCATCTTACCAGGCTCTTTGGAAAACTTACTGACGGAAGAAAAAGGAGGTGGGCCGAAGGCGTTTCTGGGTACGAAGAATGGGATCGCCGAGCAGGACCGAGTTACGAGACTTGACAAAAACAGCTGATGGTGGAGCTCAGGATTGGAAGGACCTGTGGGGGCATCAAAACTTCATGAGGATTGCCTCCAGTCCATGTTTGAAACGATTGTGCGCGAGCCCAGGACAAGGCAACACCAATTGGCCACCTGGAACCTGGGGCAAGGGTGCACTGATCATGCACCACCTGCCTCAGGACACCTACAGAGCATGCAGTCAGCTGAGAGGTCGCCACACAAACACCTCACATTGTGTCAGAGAAGTGTGCAGCCATCATCGAAGAATATCTGGAGAGCTCTCCAGTGCCACTGAAGAAGGCGGAAGATAGTTGCAGCAGCATTGGTATCAAATGAACTATCTCCCCACACCGTTGGAGCCTAGATGGAAGTGTGTTGCAAGCTCACACATGTCACGGGGTCTCATATTTGCAACTACAAGTCTTCTCGCATCATCCTTCACATGGTCGAGCTGCGATACAGTTCATGTACATCGATGCTTCAGGCAACGCGTCAGTTCAGATGCCAGTGTATTACAACGTGCATCACTCACCGAGGGCTGGAACGACAACTCATCATGCTATCCCAATCAGACCCTCCTCCTTTTTTCAACTGACCATAATTGCCTACTTCACCTGGGGAGACGCCTTCTCCCTCGACTACTCATGAGCCCTAACTACCTCAGGATCCACCCGTAAAGAGATTTAAACTACATCTGTCAGGCACGGGTGTGGAGAACGTCTTGGCTCTGCCAACAGGTCCAGTTTCACCATGCATCAGCATCAGAGACGAGGAGACGGGAACTTGCTGCATCTGCCACATTCAATGCGCTACCGTCTACCACAGTTAAGGTCTCGTGGACTCCAAATAGGCAATGGGACAGAGACCTAGGGAATGGAGGCAAGGCAAAACCTGATAACACTGAATGGCTAGATGCCACGCATACAGAGCCCATGGGAAGGATAGAGCAGTGAACCTCCTGAACACTGTGCAACTCCCCAGCTTGGAGCGATCGGGATGGCAACAGAACAGGATGTTAGCAGATGATTAATAGTGCTCCTTCAGGCCTCGTCCATACACATGATGAGAATTGGCATTATGTTGAGTGCGTACATATCAGGGCTTTAAAAAGAGTGTGTTTGGTTGTGTGAAATTTTGATTTAATTATTTGAATATATAGGCCTTAGTATTGGACTGGAGGTGGCCACGCCACTGATGCTTGCACTGGAGGTTTACATCCCACACTATTATCCATGCAAAATTCCCGCTCCATCCACAGGACTACCTGCACATCCCACAGTTTTCTATTACCCATCCCATATCCTGCCACCCACTGATCTAACCCATCCACAGCATGTTTAAAGCTTAAGACAATTCTATAAAGTTTCCATCGCAAGAGCTTTATTAAAACAAGAAATGAACAGTGTGTGAATCAAAGATAGACTTATTAACAACAAGCTGTAAAAGAAAAATGACAAAAGTCAGTGTCCAAAAAATCGCACAGGTAGCCACACAGACCATTTGCATCCGTCTTGGTCACTCAGTGTGCCGTCTCAGGGATGAAGAAGCATGGAAGGAGGTGCTGTGAGGCTGGGTAGACCACTGGCTCTAGGCACATGTACTTGTCTGAGAGCCCTCATACGGCTGGCTAGCCGTGGCTGAGGACAAAGGTACGATCCTCCAGCTGTTAGGGTTCAGACCAGATGTACTCAGACCGAGAGCCCCTTCAGTGTCGCTCCAAGAGAGTCGGCGGGCTGGCTGTGGGTGGAGAAGTAGCATGTAAGTGGGCTGTTCGCTTGCAGCTGGTAGGATGGCATTTGGTGTATCGGTGCATGGTGGCATACTGTATCGGTGCATCATTGTCGGTGGGGCATCGTGGCATTCAGTTGAACGCAGTGGCAACGGTGTCACCCAAGATCTGTCTGGACTATGGAGGGCTGCTCCTGTCTCTGGAACCCTGGTAGCCGACCCTGGTAGGTGTGCCTTGGGACGCTTGGTAATGGAGGGACATCTGGGTGAGAAGCCAGCTCTACGGTGGAGAGTTCCTGCTCGGGTCTGAAGGTTGTACGAGCCCTGTTGTCCCGTCCTCAACACCTGGTAGCGGTTCCGCCATTCAACGGGGTCTGGTTGACATAGGTGAGGAAGGGCTTGCGAATATGAGAGGATGATAGGAGCATCAAGTGAAAAAAAACTTGTTAAAACGAGAGAGGAGATATGCTGCTGCGATGGTAATGTCCTGATCCAGACAGACAAGTGTGCCCCTGCTGTCTGCTCTCTCTGCTGAGGTGAGCTGTGGGTGGATGCAGGGTAGGCCTGTGGTGTGATGCGTCTCACTTTCTCCAATGCACAGGGAGCTCATCGCTCCACCATGTGTAAACACTGTCCGGCTAGGTTCCACCGTGGCAACGCTCCACAGAAACCTGCCTGTAACAGGGACTGACTCTCGGTCCGAAGAAGACTGCTCAGCAGCTATGCGGGATAGAGGGTAGGTAGAGAAGTCCTGGGTGTCCTCTGTGGGGATCTACCTCCAGGAAGTGCACTGCATAACGTAGCATTTCTGTCCGTAAGTTAACCGTTGGCTGGCCAGATATTCTTGAGGTGCAGCTGCATACAGGTGTGCATGTGCTTCCACCAGCCGAGGAGCACTCAATGACAGCTCCGGAACTCTTCTCGTCTAACCTCTCGTCAGCCGTTCCTGTTGTGGTGTCCCTGTACAGCCGGTGTACCCTTCCGCCAAGAAGCATCTCCTCCACATCCAAGACCCATCCGTGTCTCTCAATATCCGGAATTTGCCAGATCTCTCTCCATTGTCGCATAACGCCTCCTTTTCTTTGGACCGCCTTTGGCAGGACCAGAATGAGCCAGCATCAGAGGGGCTCCCAGGTAGTAGGGTGCTCCCACACCAAACAGCCAGCAGCAAGCAGCGATTATCATATCTCATTCTATACTATGCATCCATCATCACCGCAGGTCATAATCATCATCACCAGCACAACAAGACAGTACACGCGATTATCATATCAGCACGCACCGCATACAGGACACCAGGATACATCGAGCAGCAGCATCAAGCATCACCACAGCCAGACCAGACAGCTAGGCTCGCGCGGACACGTCAACGCACGACGCACGCAGAGACACGGCACGGATCACGAGATGACAGCAACAGCAGACGCAGACGCAGGACGACCAGCATGGACTGCAAGTGAGCAGCTTCAGCAGAGTAAGCCAGTAGCAGAACGCACACCGCAAGACCAGTTCAGCAAGTTATAGCACGAGCAAGCACCACGCGCCAGAGCGCTTCAGCAGAGTAAGCATGACAAGAAGACTCCGCCAAGGGCATTCAGCGGAAGCTCCATCACCAAAGTTGACGGAGGCCAGAAGCCCAGACGAGTATCAAGGACAGGGGCGGAGGAATTGGCCCTGTCCCTCTGCGGTATGCAGAGGTTGTGGGCTTTGCTTTCTTCCCCATGGTTGTGGGGTTTTCGCTGTGCGGAGTCTGGAGGCTGGCAGCACCAGCGCTGCAGGAGCTGCACCAAGGTGGCAGTAACCTGGAGAACCAATACGAAGGCTGCAGGAAAGGCAGCGCCAAGCTTCAGGATAGCCTCGCAGGAAGCTGGCGAGGCAGAGCAGGCAGGTCACCAAGGCTGCGGCCAACTGACGGCCAAGGGATGTGAGCGAGCTGGCACAAGGCTGGCAGGCGGCAGAGAGCAAAGCCTGCAGAGCTGGCCAGAGCTAGGAGGCGGCTTGGAGGCGGCTGTCAGGAAAGGTGGCAGCAGAGTTGCCAGAGGGCAGCAGCAGGGAGGCAAGGACTCGAGTATCCGCAGCAGTTTTTCTCGATGTGACCTGCTTGGAGTGCTGCTCACTTTATATCCATTGGCTTCACAAGCATCCCCGGCGCTGCGCAATTAACGTTGGCATCCCGTTCGGCTTACGCTGTGCATCTCTAGGCTTCCGCTCTGCACTATCCGCTGTGATCCTGCTTACGTTCTGACGTCCGCTATGCTGAGGTCCCCCAGAAGCCTAGCGATGATTGCCATCCCGCTCCCAAATCGCTCCAGCTGCTGGCTTTTTCCTTCTGCAATCGCTTTCCATCCTCGCGTCTCCCCCGTCCTTCACTTTCCGTGTTACTCCGCTCTGGTTATGAAATTTTGTGGCCCTTTTGAGAGTAACAAAGGATGAACAGTTTCTTCGTTTGTCTTCTTTATAACGTTTTGCATCCGTTGGGCAGTGTGACAGGGCCTTAACAGTTTTTAGCATGCCTAAAGTTTAACAACTGTCTGCAAACAGCATATTGAGGTATCTTCATCCTAGACTAATCAAACTAGCTTTATTTTTGATACATTTTTAAATTAGCTTATAATATAAAATACAAAATAACCAAAAGAAAGTAGTGGGAAAGTAAGGGAGGGAGAAGGAAAGGGAAAAACATAGGGCGAAGGGGAAAAAGAAAGAAAGAAAAGGTGTAACCACATCTTTTTACTTTTACATTGCAATATAAACTAGCCATTTCTATAACAAGAACTCATCTAATCTAAAAGAGCCACGGTGGCACGTTGGTTAGAATGCAGTATGGCAGGATAATTCTGCATATACTGCCAGCAGTTTGATTCTCACGGGCTCAAGGTTGGCTCAGTTTTTCATCCTTCTGAGGTCAGTAAAATGAGGGCCCAGGTTGTTGGGGGCAATAGGCTGACACTCTAAGCAAGGGGTATCAAATTCGATTTCATTGAGGGCTGCATCAGGGTTGTGTTTCATCTCGAGAGGCTGAGGGGGTATGGCCAGGGTGGGTGAGGCCAGCTTGCCATCACTCATTAAGGCTCTGTTTTTGACCACAACACACTCCGGCATCCCTCTGCCGGTGAAAACAGAGCATGCAGCCTCCCTGGGCCTCCATTTTCACAGGCAGAGGGCTGCAGGAGGCCGTCGCAGTCAGAAACAGAGCCCAGGCAGGCCNCAGCCTCCCTGGGCCTCCATTTTCACAGGCAGAGGGCTGCAGGAGGCCGTCGCAGTCAGAAACAGAGCCCAGGCAGGCCTTGCTCCCTGAGCTTCGTTTTTGCTGGCAGAGGCACCATGGGCCGGTCCTTTGCTGTTTTCAGGGTGGCCCCATGGGCCAGGTTTAAGCACCCTGTGGGCTGCATCCAGCCCCAGGGCCTTGTGTTTGACACCCCTGCTCTAAGCAGTTTACAAACTGCTTACAGAGGGCTGGCAGTTGTCAGAATTACCCTGCAGTACTACATTCTAAGCACTGTGCCATCATGGCTCTGGTGGTAAGTATATGGTTTACATGGTTATGCGCCCAATGAATAAATAAGCAATTCGACATTGCCTCATCCTTAAAAACAAAACAAAGGATTTCATACACTGTAAATTTCTCATATGGTCTTCTTGAAATACAGTATGCATGCATTCTCTAGCCTTTCTGGGGAATTGGTAGAAAATACTTAAGTGTGGGTGTGTGAGACGCTACGGTACTGCTTTGTGTATTTTTAGCTCATCTCTTAATGGAATTTAGCAGCAGGAGATAAAGAGCAAAGGCAGAGCTGCAAATTCAGACAGGCCAGAATGTCAGAATTTGAAGCTTGTTCCATTGTGAGCACTCAGGTAACAATTAATGAAATTGCTAGCAATTGAGGGAGAAATTTGTTTGATTCACATTTTGAGAACTTACCTTATTTTCTGTTACTGAACTAACATGCAAGCCACAATATAATTATTTTTATCTTGATCATCTTTTGGAAAGTTTTCTATTTTTTAAAGAATCTATGTATTAGTGGACATTGATTTCAAAAATATCTCCACTAACAGCAAAGATGGAGATAATTATAGAATATATGGGATAGGAATGAAAATATGTCTGATTTTTGGGAGGTCATGAAAATATGATATGAATATTTTCATATCATGAAAATATGAAAAATAATGACATGACTTCAGTGTTCCAATATCTCAGAGGCTGCCACAAAGAAAAGCTATTCTCCAAAGCACCTGAGGACAGGACAAGAAGCAATGAATGGAAACTAATCAAGGAGAGAAGCAACCTAAAATTAAGGAGAAATTTCTTGGCAGTTAGAACAATTAATAGAGTGAAATGACTTGCTGCCAGAAAATGTGAATGCTCCAACACTGGAAGATTTTAAGAACAGATTGGATAACCATTTGTCTGAAGTGGTGTAGGGTTCCCTGCTGAAGTAGGGGGTTGGGCTAGAAGACCTCCAAGGTCTCTTCCAACTCTGTTATTCTATTCTATTCTATTCTATTCTATTCTATTCTATTCTAT
>BHFT01052615.1:0-46511 GCA_004320025.1 Laticauda laticaudata | reverse complement strand
CCCCTTCTTTTTTTATAAGCTTTCCAGGGATCTTGTTTATAACAACCAATAATTTTCCATAGAAACATAAAAGAAATAATTAACCCTTATGGGTGGTGCCCTCTATATCACTTTCTTCGAATTCTTTTATTTTAAATCACTTTTCCGTAGTATTAATATTAAATTTTATTAATTCCAAATAAGTCCAGCATTTTATTTAATGTCTGATTAATGTCCAATTCTGTTTGTTGTTCCAAATTTATCTCTAATTATACATAATTTGTTTATTTCCAGTTTTTTCTTTATCTTATATTTTCCTCTTATTTCTTGTTTGTCGCTACCACTCTTCCAAATGAGGGCTCCTTCTTTCCTCTTCTTTGGGGTTTTCAAAAAGAATGTTCAAAGTCTTTTATTCAGTTACACGCTGCTCACCACTTTCATTCTCCAGCACAAAACTTGTGTCCCGGCAGCTTCCCATCTTCAGAGCAACCATTAAAGACTGCCGTTTCTCCCTGTCTTCTAGGGGAGTTTACCAAGCCAGGGAGGGGAGATGCGGCTCCCCTCAACTCAGCTGGTGGTCTCCCCCTCTTCCCCCACCCCTATGAGGTAGGTCAGATGGATCCGGTAGTTTAAGGATCCCTCCAACAGGATAAGCATGATCTCAGTCTCTGATCTGTCATCGACAAGAATGCCACCGAAATTCCAGCTTTGTGCAGTTTATCCTGTACTTTCTGGGACATGTTTGGGATAAAAAGGTGAATATCAGGGCATGTCTTTTAAATTTACTGTGCAGAAGAAAATCTTCAATACAGTTGAGTTTCGAAGAAATGTATTGTGATCCTATTTATAGCTGTCTTGAATAATTTGAGCTTCATCTGTATTTTGCATTTTTCCCTCCACAGAGTAAAATTTTTAAATGCAAAATTATTTCTCTGAAAAATCATGAAATTCAGAGTAAAAGTATTTGGATATCAGAGCTCTGAACAAGTCAGAAGATTTCTTTGCTTGTATTTTAAAGAACTGTGGTAGAATATTTATCTGTATAAAGTTAGAATTCATCATTACTGAAATTTATGAGATTCAAACAACAAGTAATGGTTCTGTATTGTAAATGTAATTTTTGTGTTCTTTATGCACATGCACAGTCCTTCTAAGCTTTATCTTTATTCCTTGTATGAAACCAGTTTCCTGAAAAGTTTTTCTTTAAAGCTAGGGATGATTGGAGTGGGGTTCATTAAGGTGCTTGTTCATGGCCCCATTTCTAAATAGGTTCCTGAATCCCATTGTTCCATTGTAACCTGGGAAAAGGTTAAAATATTGTTTCGCTGTTCCAACTGTTGTATTTTTACAGTTTCATGTTATGTTCCCCATTAATTACAAATATTGTGTGGATAACTAAATCTTCATTCCATTAACAGCATCAAGCTATCATTTGTCTTATAAATCCAATAACTTTTGCTTTAAATACCGTGTTTCTCCAACAATGCGGCCTCCACCAATAGGAAGGCCCAGCATGATTTCTAGGCATGAGGTGAAATTAAGCCCCACCCCCAAAATTTAGGCCTATTTAAACCATGCGTTTCCCCGCTATTTCTCACATTGTTCATTAGAACTACATGAGGTGAAGAGAAATGGGGGGGAAGGACGGGGTGTGTGGGGAGAAAATTTGCCTTTAGAAGTGCCCTGCAGATAGCATAGGCTAGAATACCCCGATCTCCTACCGATAGAACATCAGCCGATAGAAGCTCTCTGAAGACAGAATCACCAGCCGCTTCGATCGGCCGGTAGAAGTGGCCTCAGGGCGAGCACCCATGCACAATCCCCACTCCATGAGGCCATTTCTATCTGCTGACGAAAGCTCTCTGAAGGCAGAGTCCCCAGCCACTTTGGGTTGAGGAGTCCCCTCGCCATTAGGCAGTATCTTTTGGGTGATGGAAGTTCCCCAAGGGCAGTCACCAGCCACTTCGATCAGCCAGTAGAAGCAGCCTTGGGGCGAGCGCACACGCACAGAGGGAAAAAGCTCCAGATTTCCGTGGGAGAGCTTTCCAGGGCAGTTTTCGACTCCCTCTGGAGCCCACCAACAGTGAGAAGCCAGCACAGGAATGGAGAACTCCGTTCTCTGCTTTTGTTCCATTGCGATGTCAGCCAGAAATGGAAGAAGCATGCCTAACCAAGTGATTTTTAGTTCCTTAAATGTGGAATTGGCAATGCTCAATCCTTTGATGATCCTGAGTTATTTGATGGCTCTCATAATAAATCTTACATTTATTTCACGTATTATACTTCGGATCTTGGTTGAGAAGTCAAAGTGTAGCTTTTGTTCAAATATAAATGTGAGTACATTTATTTATTTGATTTATATTGCTGCCTATTTGCCCATGGCGACTCGAGGTGGCTTACTCAATGTAAAATAATATTTAAAACAAAAAATAAAAATAAAAACAATAAGAACTAACAAAAAGAATCAAATAAATTAGTAAAGTACAATAGAACAAAATTTGGAAAACAAAAAACAAAATAAAAACAAAAACCAACTCCCACCCCCTACCCCAATGACACCGGATCACACTAGCCATCTGATGGGTTCGATCCCTCTCTGTGTTCCCCAGGCCCGCTGACAAAACCTCGTCTTCAGTGCCTTTCAGAATAGTATTAATGAGGGGGGCATTCTAATCTCTGGAGGAATGATGTTCCAGAGAGACAGAGATGCCACAGAGAAGGCCCTTCTTCTAGGTCCCACCAGGTGTATCTCCCTCAGGGATGCGACCCGCAGCATTCCCTGCCTCCTTGCTCTAATGGGTCAGGTAGATGTCACTGGCAAGAGATGGTTCCTCAGATAACCTGGACCTAAGCCATGAAGGGCTTTAAAGGTGACAACCACCATCTTGAATTGCACCCAGAAGCAAATTGGCAACCAATTTAGCTCCTGCAGGAGAGGTGATACATGTGCACACCGGGGTCTGCATAAAACCATGCGGGCTGCTGCATTTTGCACCAACTGGAGCTTCTGGATGCTCTTCATGGGCAGCCCCATGCAGAGCACATTGCAATAATCAAGATGGGAAGTGACCAGGGCATGAGTAACTGAGTAGGGACAGCTGATCCAGGAAAGGGTGTAACTGGTGCACAACCCACAGTTGTGCAAAGACCCTCCTGGCCACGACCACCACCTGCTCTTCAAACAGGAGTCGTGAGTCCAGGAAAACCCCTAGATTATGCACAGGGTCTGTTTGGGGTAGTGCCACCCCATCCAAGACTAAAGGTGGTAATTCTCCCTGAACAAACAAACCCCAGACCCAGAGCCACTTGGTCTTGCAAGGGTTTAATTTCAACCCATTGCTCCCCATCCAGCCCCTAACAGTCTCCAGGCACTGCAAGAGGGAGGACACAGCAACACTTAACATGGGCTGAGACATACAGCTGAATATCATCAGCATATTGGTGATACCTCAGTCCATGGTGACGGATGATCTCACCCAGCAGTTTCATATAAATGTTGAACAGGAGTGGGGAGACTACCAAGCTCTGCGGAACCCTGTAAAGTAGCGGGCGAGGATTGGATCTCTCCCCTCCTATCAACACTGACCGAGAGTGGCCTCAGAGGAAGGAAGTGAACCAAGATAGCAGAAGCTCTCCCACTCCCATTCCCCGAAGCCATCCCAGGAGAATCCCATGGTCAATGATATCAAAAGAGGTCAAGTAGAACAAGGATGGATGTGCTACCCCATCCTGCTCTCACCAGATAGCCATTTGATGTCATTATCTTTCTAGATGAGTCATAAAAATATGTTGGCAGCTGCTGTTCTTTTATCTGAAATTGTTTGAGGTAAAAAGTAAACATATATAGGCTATTATGTCAACAGTCTACTTTTACAATAAATATTCAGTGTGCTTGAAATATCATTCCAAATTGAGATTCTTACCCATATCTCTGAGTTAAATGAAAGTAACTTTGGATCAAGCACAAATTATGCACAAATTAATACTATAGTTATGCAAAGAGACTTTCTGAAATGCTTAACATTCTTGTTTGCTTTTTATAGCTTCTAATATTTAGAATGATTTAGAATAAACAATTTTTAAGCTGAAAAGATTTACACTTGATTTTGTTAATGTTAAAAAGTCAAAAAATGATAAAATGTGTATCTTACATTTGTGTATGTGTTTGTGTTTGTGTGTATGCATGTATGTACTATACATATTCCAAGAAAAGAATGAAGCACCACAAAGAAGGATACTAATTAAACTCAAGCTTTGGCATGAAATTTCTGAAGAAACTGCCATTTCTGTTAAATGCTTTGGGGGGGGGAGGAATTATCTAGGTATATTGTAAGAAATTGAGATATAGATGCTAAGTAGTTTTAAATACTGAGTTTCTTAAGCCCTGATAGCACCAAGTTTTGAGTATGGAAAGAGACAAGCAGTATAAATGCTAAATGCTGTTGCTCTTTCCATGTATTCCATTCAGAGCAGTGAAAAGGAAAAGGTCTTCTTTCACTCAGTTATAAAATTCCATCATTTGGATAATTTACTACCAAACCAGAATGTTGCATGAAGTGAACTTCCAATGTGGTAGATATCAACTGTAATTCTTGGGAGCCGTTTTGAAAAAAAAAATGGAATGAAGATTGTCTGGAGAATTCTGTTGGATGGTTCCGTTACAGTTAGTTCTGATTCTATTACAAAATGCTTTGGGTAAAGTCATCTTAGTTTCTTCAAGAAAGATGACCAGAGAAAATCCCTAAATATGCCTAGCTCACTATGGAAAAAACGTTTGCCTGCTACACGACTTCTGCTGTGTCCTTGGCTTAGTGAGCATTGGATAGAATAGAGTAATTTATTCTTACCTGGTGGAAGGGGAAAAGGAAATTTTGAGTTTGTACTTGCACAGTATTTTTTATCCATATACATTAACATGGCTAATCCTCTTTTTCATCCCTTTTAGCTGGAAATCATTTGATTGAACGAGGAAATTGTCCTAAAAATCATTATTTTATTTATATTCCCTTTGTCTCATACAGTCTTCTCAAGAAAGTTTGGAGTGAAATATATGATATCATCATCAGCCACCTTTATGGATATCAGCCACCTTTATGGCTATTTTGTCAGATGGGTTAGCCTAAGCAAAAGTACAAATCCAAACTAATAATAGCTTGTGTTTAACCAGGGATTTGTCTTCAGCAAAGGGGTGGGGTTTAGGGATATTAGTAAAGCTGAACTATAATAGTATCTCTACTTGTTTTTCACCTTTTGTAATGCTAAACAGAGGTTCTGTTCTGAAAACTTAACAGGCTGCATATAGAATTAACTTTCCTCCTTTGAAGGTGATGGCTTCAAACTCATATGGGCTTTTGGTGATTGCTTTTTCAGGCCACCATAAAGTTTGCTGGGATCTGACCAAAAACAAAATGGCTAATAAATCATGATCATTGCTTTGGTGTGAGAAATGTTCTGTATTATGCAGAACATTTGCCAGGGTAGTGGAAAAACATATAGATAGATAGATAGATAGATAGATAGATAGATAGATAGATAGATAGATAGATAGATAGATAGATAGATTTTTTTCAAGAGAACAAGGAATGGTTGTCAGAAATATGTGATTTATCTGTTTTGGAAAAGGCAATATTCTCCACTCAAAAATGTAGCAATATGTGTTAAGGCAGAGATTTTATGATCTCTTACAATAATTTTTTGTATTGTTCATGTTACAGTAGTGAATTCATTGCAAAACCAGTAACTAAAGATAAGAATAAAATATAAGACAGATTTTTCCTTTTTACTTAATAGTACATATTTTACTTGTACTTTTAATTTGTTTTTAATTTTTCTTCTTCAACATTAAATTGTTTGATTAAAAAATAACAAAGAAAAGAATTAGTAAAAAAAAAAAGGTCCATACTGGAAGCTCCACAGAACAGACACTAATCTCCTCACTGCTAAAGGACCTGTGCCTGCCTACATACCGGCCGACGATGCAAAAAGTATCTAAAAGACACAGAGGATGAGAAAATTTTCTGCATCCGTTGTTATCCGCCTTCAAAAGTGCCCCAAATTTGCATAAACAGAGCGGACAACAATGAAAAGGAACGGATGGGGAGAGGTGTAGCCAGGATGTAAAGCGGAGCTATGCTCCACGGAAGCCTAGCGGATGGAATGTGCACGATGCCGCACATCGCAGGGCTTCCGGGGAGCACAGTGAAGTGGACGCGCAGCGGAAGGAACGCATGCAGAGCGGATGCGAGCGCGATACAGCAGATAGCATCACGGAAGCCCTAGTGGATGCTCAGTGGATGTAAAGCGTTCACTGCGCATGCGGATGAGCGATGATTGCGTCAGCCCCGCGCGATAAAAGGATTGCAGCTCACAAGCAGGTCACCATTCAGAGAAAATAGACCTGCTTACTAGACACATCTCCAGCCAACAACGCATGGGGAAGAAGAGGAAGCCTGTGTGTCCATCTTCTGCCAGCCCTGGCAAGAAGGACAGGCGCCACCAATCACCACCCCCTGGACTGACTCTGCTTCTGCTGGGCTTCTGCTGCTCGGCTGACTCTGCTGTTGCTGGGTTATCTGCTGGTGCTACTCCTGGTGCTGTGCGCTTCTGCTGGTGCTTACCCTGTTGGAGCTGCTCCTGGGCTGCTGGTGCTTCTGCTGGTGCTACTCTGCTTGGTGCTGCTCCTGGCTGCGGCTTCTGTTGGTGCTTACTCTGCTGGTGCTGCTCTCGGTGCTGGTGGCTTCTGCTTGGTGCTTACTCTGCTGGCACTGCTCCTGGTCCTGCTGTGCTGCTGTCCTGTGGTGCCCTGGTCCTGTGGTGATGCTGGTGCTTACTCTACTGCTGGTGCTCCTGTCCTGCTGGTCCTGCTGGTGCTGCTGGTGCTGCTAGTGCTACTTTTGCTGTTTTTGTTTGCTGCTGCTGCTGCTGTGTGTATGGACCAGCTCCTAGAACATTGAAGCCCTTCTGATGAGGGCCCAGAAGGCCCTACCAGAGGGAGGAAGAGGCATACGCAAGATAGGGAGAAGAAGGCAGTACTCCATCGTAAGAGGAACATGAGGATGAGGTGCTTGAATGGCTGAGGGGAACGAGTACCTATGGCGGAAGGGACACAGGCTCGATCGAGACACCAAGAGGAAGCAGGCGCGGCTTGGAGAGAGAAGGCGGAGAGCCTGGGCTACACTTCGCAGGTCCTCCTCAGGTGGTGGAAGCACATGCACACCTGGTATGGAAGCTGCACCTCAAGAAGTCTGCCAGGGCCGCGTCAAGCTCACCGACCAGGAGACCTACCGTATGGCAAGTGCAGCTTCTTGGAGGGTGAGGTCCGCACTGAGGAGCAGCCCTCTGTCTACCCTCTCTCTCAGGCAGCCCACAGAGAGCCAGTCCTCTTCTGGCAAGAAATCAGCTCCTGTGTCCAGGCAGCGTATCTGTGGAGTACCCCACGACGGAGAACCCCCCCGACAGCTGCACTCCCCGTGGCGGAGCGCATGGAGGACCCCTGACGTAGTGGGAGCAAGGAGAGGGCACTTCCACCAGAGACCAACCCACATCCACCCCAGCTCCCACCTCCACAGAAAGCAAGCAGAGAGCCAGACCGGAGGGCAGAGCCCATACTGTCCTGCTGGAGATCAGGGACACCATCAAAGCAGCGTAGATCTCCTCTCTCAGCTGGTACACACCGACATCCCAACCTCAAACACAAGCCCTTCCTCACCTACATCAACCAGACCCTCATGGACATGTCCGAATCACAGTACCAGGTGATAAAGGACAGGATCACAGGTTTTCTCACAACTCTCCAGGCCCAGCTGAACCTGCTCCGACCAGTCCAGGTCTGCTCTCACCCCAGGTGATGTCACAGCCCTTCCAAGGCTTTCCACAGGCCTCATCTACCAAGGCTACGGCTACCAGGATTTCCAGTAGCACAGACAGCCCTTCCCAGTCCAGGCACAGGTACATCGTAGCCACCGATGCCACGACACCACAGATGCCACCACGCCACAGATGCCACCCACGCACAGATGCCTTCATGCCGCAGATGCCACCACGCCTCACCTCACTCAGCTGCAGACCCAGACAGCCCCACTACACTCCTCCTTCCTCCACCCCACAGCCAAGCCCGGCCTCAGAACATCTGTCATTGCTTCTGAGACTGACACCCCATGTCCTGGAGGAAGGACTGAGGACTGAGCCAGCTCTCTGAGAGCTTCCTCCACACACCATCCCCTGTTGTCCTCTCGGGGCCAGGCACCCCAATGGCGCCACACACCAGCACTCCAGCAGCAGTCACCTCCACAGCACCTGGCCCCTTCACCCCTGAGAACTATGGGCATGCCTCAGAGTGACTGAGAAGAGTGCCAGAGACTGGGTTGCTACCTGTTGAATTTATCTTTTCTTGGACACATCTTACTTGCGTCATTTTGCTTTTACAGTTTGTTATTAATAAAGTGTATCTTTGCTTCACACACTTGGTTCAGTTCTTTTAGTCAATAAAGTGTTGGTGGAAACTTTTAGAAATGGTTTAAGCCTTTGCATGCTTGTGGGATGGGTAAGGATAGCATGTGGGATGGGCAGGGATACCTGTGGGATGGTAATAGCTGTGGGATGGGCAGGGATACCTTTGAGAAGGGTAATAGCTGTGGAATGCGTAATAGCTGTGGGATGGTTAGGATACCTGTGGATGGGTAATAGCTGTGGGATAGATAAACCTCCAGTGCAAGCATAGTGGGACTGTATGGTCCACCCTCCCAGGTGCCACACCTATGGCCTTTATTATCAATAACAATTTATTCATTGATTCAACACATTTCAACATAAACACAGCTCTTTATTAAATGCCCCTTTCATTGTAGGGCCACTCAACATACATGGCACAATCTCATCCGTGTGATGAGACAGGCTCAAGGAAGCATCCATTAAGCATCTACCATCCGGTCTTGCCACTCCACTGCTCCAGCTGGGATGTGCACCAGTGTTTCAGGAGGTTGCGCTGCTTCTTCCCTTCACGTGAAGCTCTTTTGGGGCCTTGCACATCCACAGTGTCTATCAGGTTTCGCCCTTGCCTCCATTTACCAGGGCTCCATGTCCCCATTGCCTTTTTGGTGTCCACGAGCCTGTTCTGCAACACTGGGTAGCGGGTGCGCATGAGATTGTGCAGGATGCAGCAAGCTTCACGATCCTCCTCACGGTCTGTGGGCGATGCTGCATGGTGGTGAGAAGTACCTGGAATCTGTTGGCCAGGATGCCAAAGGTGTTTTTCCACCACCCGTCTTGCCCTGGACAACCTGTAGTTGAAGATCCTCTCTTCACGGGTAGGCATCTGGAGGGTGTAGGGCTTCATGAGCATAAGGAGGATGTGCTGGAATGGCTGAGGGAGAACGAGTACCTCTGGAGAAAGGGCCACAGACTGTATCGCAACACCAAGAAGAAGCAGGCAGCTTGGAGAGACAAGCGGAGAGAGCCTGGGCTACACTGCGGATGTCCTCCTGGGATGGTGGAAGCACATGCACACCTGGTATGGCAAGCTACACCTGAAGAAATCTGGGCAGGCCGCTGTCAAGCTCACTGGCCGAGGAGATTACGTCATGGCCAAGTGCAGCTTCCTGGTTGTTGAGATCCGCCACAGAGGAGCAGCCCTCTGAGAACCCCTCTCCCTCAGACAGCCCACAGACAGCCAACACCATTCAAAAATAAACAAAGCTCTTTATTAATGCCCTATTCATTGTAGGGCCACTCAACATACATGGCACAATCTCATCAGTATTATGAGACAGGCTCAAGGAAGCATCCATTAACCATCTATCATCCTGTCTGCCACTCCACTGCTCCAGCTGGGAGTTGCACCAGTATCTCAGTAGGTTGCGCTGCTT
Source organism: Laticauda laticaudata (assembly GCA_004320025.1). Classification (NCBI taxonomy): domain Eukaryota; kingdom Metazoa; phylum Chordata; class Lepidosauria; order Squamata; family Elapidae; genus Laticauda; species Laticauda laticaudata. Next base: position 36,669 of record BHFT01052615.1, on the reverse strand, counting down.
CTTCCCTTCACGTGAAGCTCTGTTGGGGCCTTTTACATGCACAGTGTCTACAGGTTTCATCCTTGCACAAAACTTTTTGAGCGGATAAAGTATCCAACGCGTCCGTTATACATCCGCTACGCATACAGAGAACATCTATTATATGTCCGTTCATCATCCGTCACGCATCTGCTATATCCGCTAGGCATCCGCTGCGCATCCGCGCAACTCACATCTGCTCCAGTGGAAAATGGACACAGGGAGGAAGCGAAAACGGACGTGGAACAGACACGCAGTGTTAGTAGCACGGACGTAGAAAGGATGAAAGTGGATGCAGCTCACATAGAAAGCATTTTAAATGGAAAAAACGTATAGGGGACGTATCTCGGATATTTAGGATGTCTGCAGGATGTCTAGAGGATGCAAAAGGACACCTAGCGGAAAACCTATATTTCCTATAAAAGGGGGAGAAATCACCTGGATCTCCACTTTCAGTCCAGCAGCCCTGCGGTGCAGTCCTCTTCAGCCTTCATCTTGCTCTTGCTCTTTCCACAAGCATCCAGTCATCTCCACCATGGATCGTCACACACTCCTTTTGGTAGCCGCCATCATTCTACAACAGTGCGAAGCCCTCTACAAGCTCTTTCACCTGTTCTACAGGAAGAAAAGGAGGCGTCCAAGAAGTGTCTGGGTCCGAAGATGGATCGCGAGAAGAGCAGAAGTACAGACTGTATAACAAGCTGATGGTGGAGCTGAGGAACGAAGACTCTCGTGCATTCCAGAACTTCATGAGGATGCCGCCAGCCATGTTTGACAAAGTTGTGGAGCAGCTGAGACCCAGGTTGACCAAGGCAACACCAACTTCCGGCCTCAGGGACCACGTACAGGGACATGCAGTATGCCTGGAGGGTGCCACACAACACCTTGAGTTGGGTGGAGATTTGCAGGCCACGTACTTGCCATCTATGGCTCCAACAGTGTGGGGGAAGTTCCACTTCTGATACCACTGCTCTGCAACTTTCTATCCATCCTTCTTCAGTGGAGAGGGTACTGGAGGAGCTCCTCCTTGTATTCTTCGATGATGGCCTGTACCACATCTCTGACCACAATGCTGATGGTGTTGGATGGCACCCTCCAGCTGTACTGCATGCTCCTGTAGGTGGTCCCGGAGCCAGGTGGCGCAGAGTGAGTGCCACCTGAGCCCAGATTCCAGGTGGGACGGAAGCTGGTGCTCTGCTTGGTCAACCTGGTGTCACACTGCACAACCTTCGTCAAACATGGCTGGAGGCATCCTCATGAAGTTCTGGAACGCCCGAGTGTCTTCGCTCTCCTAGCTCTCGCTTGCTGTTACAGTCCGTCCTCTGCTTCTTCTGGCGAACCATCTTCGGACCAGACTCTTTTTGGCTGTCTCTTTTTCTTCTCGCAGTAGTTCACAGAGCCTGCAGATGGCTTCGCACTGTCAGAACGATGGTGGCTGCGAAAGGACTTTTCTAATCACGCATGACTGGATGCTGTGGAAGAGGAAGAGTCAGATGAAGGCTGCAGAGGTCTGCACCGCTGGTGGCTGTTCTGAAAGTGAGATGCAGATGAGTTGCTCCCCATTTTTATAGGAAATATAGGTTTTCCGCTAGGCATGCTCTAGGCATCCTCTAGGCATCCTCTAAAATCCTTAATATCCGAGATAGGTCCCCTCTGCGAACGTTTTTCCATTTTAAATGCTTTGTTTCCATGCTGCATCCGCTAGGCATCCGTTCTACGTCCGTTCCGCTTCCTCCCTGCGTCTGGTGGATGGAGTTGCCGCGGATGTGTAGCGGATGCCTAGCGGATATCGCGGATGCGTAACGGATGCAGAACGGATGCCTAGCAGATGCGTAGCGGATGCAGAACGGACAAACTGGATACATTTTCCATGCAAAAGTTTTGGGCAACTCAAAACTTTTGGAGCGGATGAAACGTCCATAAACGGATGCTGGACGGATAGAGAGGAAGCAAAACGGAGGCAGTGAGTACATCGCGTTTTTCATGGCAAGCTTTTTTGTCCGTTTTACATCCTCTTTGCATCCGTTGGTTCAGTGTGACATGGGCTTAAACAAGATTATTGCAGCGGCTGGATTTACTTCAGATACCACTTTAAATTCTGCCAAATTTGCATCTGGAGCCATGGCTTCCTCCGTGACTGTGAGACAGCTCCTCTAGCTGCAAAATTGGCAGCTGACTCCTGCCGAAAATGGAAGTTGGCATCAGGTCCTTGCACTGGAGAGAAGCTCTTTGGAAAGACCCTGGACCCATACCTGGTCAAGACCAGGGACAAGAGAAAGGCCCTGTCTTCAACGGGAAAGAGGATGGATTATCCTCCAACTCCATATTTTCATCCCTCCTCCTTTCGGGCCAAGTCCACATCTTACTTCTCCTATAATCAGAAGGCGTTCCCTGAGCACCAGGAACAATGACCAGAGGTAGCGGGCAGGCAGCAACAACCTACGGGTAAACAGGAGGAGGCTGTTCCTTTTGACACTCCAAGTAAATGCCCATTCTCCCCCCCTTGGAGGCTCTTTGGCATTCTTTACCTCCAGATGGAAGGAGTCTACATCAGACACCTGGGTACTTAGTACAGTGAGGTCAGGTCTGCAACTGGAATTCCTCTCCGCACCTCATGTTTTTTGTGAGATGTCCCATTTCTCAGGCTAGTGCCAAACGGGCCCTTGTGGAATTGGCCATTCAATACCTCATGGACATAAGGGCCATACAACCGATCCCAGCAGATCAATGAGACCTTGACTCTAGGCTCTTTGGGTCCCCAAGGCATTGGGAGGGTGGCGAACCATTCTCGACCTCAAGTTTTTGAAGAAGTTTATCCTATATAGGCGTTTTAAAATGCAGACATTGCATTTGATCCTAGAGAGTGTTCGGGAGAGCAACCTCCTCTCTTCCATTGACTTCAATTTCTTCATTTTTGTTACCAGGACAAGAATTTTCAGTACTGGGCCCTTTGGGCTTTCATCAGCTCCCAGAGTCTTCACCAAGGTGCTGGCTTTGGTGAATTGCTTCAGTCAGTTCCTGTGAGACTTCAGTGTTACATGGAGACATCTTGATTCAGTCAATGTCACTCCAGTCTGCACAGCAAGATCTCAACACTACTTTGCAGTTTCTACAGGGCCATAGCTTTTCGATCAACTTCAAGAAAAGTTATCTCTCTCCCACAGTCAGGTTACTCCATTTGGGCACGATCATCGATACATCTCTTTGTGAGGGAAACTCTCCCCCAGATCGAGGAGAAAACCTCATTGAGATGATCCTTCAGATTCAAGGCCAACGTGCAGTCCCTTTGTCTCATCTTTCTAGACTTCTCGGGAAAATGATTTCCTGTATTGGCATCGTCCCTTGGCCAAGGCTGCATCCCAGGCCCTTCAGTGGTTCCTGCTACCTTATCAATTAGCAGGAAACAGTCACTCTTCCTCCAGAGTGCAGGTCCCACCGCAGATTCTTGTTTTGGTGGTGGCAGTCCCTGGCTCTCTGGAGGGGACATCTGTTCAAGGAACCAGACAGAAACCTGCTCAGCACAGATGCCAGTCTCCAGGGATAGGCGGCCCATTTGGCTTGTCAGATGGCCCAAGGGAGGTGGTCTCAAGTAGACAGGACTTGCCCCATAAACTGGTTGGAACACAGGGCCATCTTACTGGCATTGAAACATTTCCAAGACAGGATGGCAAGGGCACATGTGTTGGTGATAACATACAATATGGCTCCAAAGGCACACATCAACCATCAGGGAGGGATGAGATCCAGAATTCTGATGAGGGAAGCCATGCACCTAGGGCGGTGTGTGGAGAGACACCTTTTATCCATCAGGGCAGATCACATTTCAGGGGTTGACAACTCTCAGACCGACTGGCTGAGTCGGAGTACTATCGACCACTCAGAGTGGAGTGTACATCCCTCTCTGTTCAGGGATCTCTCCCTCAGATTCAGGGCTCCCTCAATAGACTTTTTTGCCACACCACTGAACAGTCAGGTGAGCAGATATTTCACCAGGTTCTCTTCTCAGGGAGTGAAGGGGACCAATGCTCTTCAGAGCAGATGGCCCCCAGGTTTCCTCTACATCTTTTCCCCTCTTCCTATCATTCCGGAAATCATTCAGAAGATGTTGGAGGAAAAGGTGGAGCTGATTCTCCTGGAGCCTCATTGGCCCAGGAGACCCTGGTTTGCTGATCTGATGAACTTATCTATAACACAGCTGTTGAGGATCTCAGCCCACAGGATCTCCCTTCATCAGGGGGCCTTGATGCACCCAGACCCTCAGTGGTATCACTTGACTGTGTGGTGCTTGAGTGGCAACATCTGAGAGATTCTAACTTTCCAAATTCACACCATTCAGGCTTCCTGTAAACCTTCCACAATACTCATTTACAATGCCACTTGGAAGGTTTTCTGCAATTGGTGTTTAAGGGAGAACTGCGTTCCCACCTTGACATCAGTAGCGGATGTATTGCTATTCCCTCAGGATGGACTAGATAAGGGGCTCTCACTCAACACCCTCCACCACCAGGTGGCGACCCTGTTATCAGTTCTGCACTGGGAAAACTTCTCTTCCCGTCCCACCATCCATCCATGCGTAGATTTTTAAGAGGGGCCTCTAATCTCCATCTCCTGGTGGTTCACAGGTACCCCAAGTGGGAACTTCCTAAGATGCTTCAAGCCCTTATTGGGTCTCCTTTCAAACCCCTCAGATTGGTGTCGCTTCAGTTCATGACCTTCAAGGTGGCCTTTCTAGTCGTTAATTACTTCAGCCTGGAGAGTGTCAGAATAGGCATTGGTTACCTGAACACCACTTTTTCTTGTAGGCGAGACAGGTCAGGATGAGTAGTACTCTTCCTTAATCTTTTTAGGATTGAGCCTGTGCAAAAGGCTTACTAGCCTAGCTCCACCCACTCTGGGTGATTCCTCCCCAATTTATGCAAAGTTCATGCGACAGATTGGGTTGCCTCTAGTGAAGGAAAAAGAAAACAAAGTTAGCAGGACCCTCCCCACCCATGGTCCCAGGAAGGAACCAACCCAAAGATGCGGCTTACCTGTCACACTTACAAGGAAAAGTGGCATTCAGGTAAACAATGGCCATTTTTCCTTGTATTGACAGGTCAGGAAGGGACATACCAAAGCAGGGTTGTCCTCGGGGGGGTTAAGACTGGTCCTGACTGGCACGGTTCAAAATGACCCTTTGGAGGACCCATCTACCAAACGCCACATCTGCTGACACAAATGTATCCAGGCGATAGTGATGGATGAAAGGTGAAGGTGAAGTCCAGGTAGCAGCCCTGCAAATCTCCTCCACCAATGCCTGTGTAGCCCATGCTGCTGTAGCCACACTATGGGTGGAATGGGCCATTATGCCGCTGGGAACTGGCAGGGCCCTGCTGGAATAGGCCTGAGCAATACAAGCCTTGATCCATCTGCTCACTGTAGATGGAGAAATCTTACCCTCCAATGAGGATGGCTGTAGAGAACAAAACAAAGACTCCATCCTGCGGAAGGCAGCAGTACATTTAATGAAAATTTTTAAGGCTCTGCGCACATCCAGGGTGTGCCAAGTCTTCTCTAACTCCTGGACCGGATGAGGACAGAAATCCAGGAGTACCACCTCCTGAGCTCTGTGGAAAGATGTGTTGACTTTTGGAATGAAGGCTAGGTCCAATCGTAAAACCACCCGATGAGGATGGAAAATGCAGAGGTCAACCAATTCCGAGAATCTCTTTGCTGAAGTGATTGCCACAAGGAAAACCACCTTTTGAGTAAGAAGATGAAGACTAGATTGTCGAAGTGGCTCAAATGGAGGCCTTGTGAGGGACTGCAAAACCTTGGTCAAGTCCCACCAAATTAATCAAAGCCATGGTCAATGGTCGTTCTGCTGAGCAAATCTGCCTGAGTATTATCAGACCCAGAAATATGCTCTGCTCTGATCTAGTGAAGGTGTCATTCTGCCAACCTAATCAGGAACTCCACTTCTGCCATAAGGGACTGGGTCTGGGTACCACCTTGCCAATGATATGGCCATTGATGTGGCCTTAGTGGCCACATTGTCCATCATGACCAGGACATTGGACCCTGACACCCGGCTGAGAAAATTCTTCAGGGCCTAACGAACAGCTCTGAGCTCCAGCCAATTGATGCTGTGAGCCCGTTCCTGTGGAGACCATAACTCTTGGGCCCAGAGGGCACCTAGATGGGCACCCCAACCAGATAGGGAAGCATTGTAGTAAGGACCAGACAAGATTCCAGCTTGAAAGACTGGCCCTGGAAATCCACCAATGGAAGGAAAGTAACACTTGTTTAGACAACTTGACTTTCCTGGGGGAATGACTGGACCCCGCTTTCTGGAAGGGAAGCAAAAACCACTGAAGGGGCCTGGAATGAAGCCTGGCCCAGGGAACAATTCCAATACAGGAAATCATCTTGCCCAAAAGCTGAGAAAGAAGGTCTAACGGGACCAAACTTTTGGCCTGAACGCCCCTAATCATCCTTTGAATGCTAATCAAACAATCATTAGAAACAGTTGACACACTCCTATGTCAATAATAGCCTCCAAATAAAGGAGATGCTGAGGAGAGAAATGACTCTTTTTCTGATTAATGGAAAAACCCAGGTTCTGCAAAACCAAAATAGTAACCTTCAGATCCTGCTGAGTGCTCTGAAAAGACATTATTAATATGTCATGTAGATAGCATTGTAACTGCACCAGGAGGATGCAGTAGACCGAGGCTGGAACCCCCCTTTCCTTCTACTGCATTGGCAGCCCGCCCTGCTGAGCGTGTTTAAAATAACCTGCAAACACCGGAACTTCCTGCGAAGGGCCTTCATCCACTGACATATTGGCCAATCAGGTTCCCCCACCAATGATGGAGCCACACAGGCGGCAGGAACTAAGTCTTTTGCCAACCCTGAAACCCGCCCCTGGATTAAAAGAGAACTGCCAGCATGGCTAAATCGAAGCCAGGAAGGCAGCTGAGACAGAGTTGAAAAAGAAGGAAAGATCTTGTAACAGTCATGCTTAGCCTTGGTAAAAATCACTCCAATTTCTGCATGTAGAATTTTCCTTGGAAAATGAGACTCAAGGAGGAAAAATAACTGCGATTAAAAATCTGGAGGGACTGTCAGATTTAGTTAAAAAAAAAAATATTGCAACTAGAAATAACCTTAAAAGTAAAGGACAGATTGGATTGGTTCACCCAAATTTTCGACTGTATTTTTACTACTTACATCTCAAACTTTGAAGAACTTTAGGAAACTATGGAAACAAATCTTATTCGAGAACATATTGATTGTAGTTAAAGTTTTAATTCAGCAAGTTTTGCTCTCTTTCAAAAATCCAGCTTGCCTTTGAACATCTTTTACTTTACAGAGTAATAGCACCGCAATCATGAGCAATCAATTCCTCCACCAGTAGATAATCAACAATGCTGCTAGTAAATAAATTAACCCTTTCCTTTGCAGACTCTCAATACTACCTCATTACTTTAATCAAACACCATTAATATCATTACCTCAAAACTTACAACTTTTCTAACTCATCACCAATATCAATGATTAGATAATCAATTTCAATAAAAATATTTCATTAATGGTTTAATTGATTTATTGTTTTTAATTGATTGCGTGATTAGCGTGTGTAGTTGAAATAGTGGATTACTGATTAGCTTTAAAAGATCAAAGATTCATGTAATTTAATTGATACTAAATTATGATTAGGATTCAATTAACAGTGTATTAATGATTAGTGAATTAATTGATCAATGATTAGTGTAATTAATTGATTTAGGCTGATTGTTTGCTTAGGAAATTATTTTGTTACTAGAAGAGATACTGCAATTGATTGATTGGTGTGATATTGGCTATATTGATTACCAAAATTGTTCCATAATTAATTTAATACAACGTCACATCTTAACAAACTTACCATGCAAGAAAAAAATCCAATGCCAAAACACAACTAAAGAGAAAATAATCTCCCCCAATGAATCACAAAAACCTCTGCACATGCCTTTATGCTACAAAACTCTAAAGGATGATGAAAACTCCATCAAATTTCTCTATGTAACAAATACGGCTCATCATGACTGCTTGGGATTACCCAATCAAATGATTCAAGACTTAAATCATTCAATGATTTCCATATCTCTGCCAAATCATGCAGACCCAAACTGGATCTGTTTTGAAAAAGTTGATACCATAAAACACGAATAACATCCAACCTTGGAAAAAAAAGATATCCAACCTTGAAAAAAAAAGACACAACCGCCAAACACCTTGAACATCCAATAGTCAAAACCACATCTCTACCCCCCCCAAACAACCACAACCCAATCCACAAGCCATCCACAAAAAAACATAAGCCAGTCAAATAATGGATATCCCAACCTCATCAGAGAAGCTGTTGAGCCGTGAACGGACAACGTCCATAACAATGCATCGTATTAATTTGTCAAGAGCAATCAATTATTCAACACCAGCCTTATACTTCAAACATAACCGTCACACCACAAAATCCTTCATCAGCCAATGTTTTCAATCAATGCGAATCTACGCGCTCTATGGAAGAGACTTGACACCACTTTACCAGCACTTCCTCACCACATGAAGACTCTATAAACACAAAACTGAACTCCCTGTGTGTCCCTCAATGTCCATGTGTACATGCCTCCACCCAGACTTCTGCAGGTTTCTAGAAATCCGCACAAAATCAATCCAAGCCAATTAGAGTGGTCTATCTGCACGAGAACAATAAGTATTCCACTTGCCAAAAACCACTCCAACTGCAAGATAAAGAACCTTGCGATGTCTCACCCCTGAATTCCCTACATCATTCAATCAAGTAACTAACCACCCCACTTCCGTAAGCCTTCCTCAATCTAGGCTCAAAATAGCCCAATGATATCTACCATGATCTATATGCCTGAGACTAGAACAAAAGACTCATGCTACTCAAGTTAAGGAGCCAAAACTCATGTAACAGTTCAGATAAGTCGAGAAAGCTAATGCATCCATACATACTCTTCACAACTCTCTTAACTCTTTGTCAACCCACAAAAGATGCACTTCTGTCACCAATATATCACTTAGCAAACCACGTAACATTAGGCACACTCTATGTCGCCCGTCCTCCATATCTACTTTTCTCAAATTCCAACTAACTAACTGGCCTAAAATTACATAAGCGTCTCACTCCAATCAAGAAGCCTTTGATGACACCTATTTAGACTGAATACCGACACCTTTCCGTCTTACTAAATCATGAGAAATAAATTCACATCATTATAATGTGCATATGAGAAAATGTAGAGTTCAACGAATCTCCTTACGTGCTGACTCCATTACCACAGTAAGTAGTGGAGTACTATAAACATGTTTTTGTACCGACATTGATAATGATAATTTCGTTAGAGACATTAAGTTGGTTGGCCGATCTTGCTATGAGAACAATAATTCACTTACATCTTGAAAATAAGGCTATCCACATTTTACTTAGACGCTTGCTTTTCTCCGATTACCCGCCTTCCAGTCTAGTCTGCCATCTATCATTACAAATAAAAAATTTTCCGAAAGTCGATGTACTGTACTAATTCTACAGAGTTCACGCTATTCTACTGAACAAGCCTCGAACATTCCGAAATCAAGCATCAAACTAACAATCTCTTACAATGGACTTTCCAATTCTCTTGAACCTCACTATTGGGCTTGTATTTTCTTTCAATTCAGTTCTTCATACTACTTTCTTATGAATTGCCGCCTATACCTTGCGTTACTCTTAACTATATCCTTCCATATTTGGTAGCAACTGAAACCAATTCCACTCCAAACCGTCTCTATAAGCTGTACAAATTCATGAGTATTCGTTTACATCTACGTTAAACATTAAACAAGACACAGTATGCTATAATCTCTTCCTTGAATTCATCTTCGTGCAATATTAGTGAGAATCTTTCCGCTATAGTATCCAAAATACAATTCTAAATGTAACCCTTCAATCAACGTTGGACTACGTATACTGTTACATATGATTGACTTTGTGTTTGCAAGAAAATACGCCAACACCAAAAATCATCATCATATGAACTATAATCCCCAATAAAAAATAGACTTGCTTACCAATTCAAGTATGATCTTTTAGACAAAAATGAGCACCTTCATGCCTCGTCATTTTACACATCATACCTATTACACTGGAGCAATAATCATTGAAGATCTACTTACATACTCTCAAATGATTTACATAAGTCAAAATATCATGTTTATATCTAAGTGTACCAACACAGTCCTCATAGACCATTCAAAATCAAACAAAAAAACAGATCTACCTACATAATGGAAACTTACAAATGCTGAAAAGAGATCACTCTTTGAGATCGATTGAAAAGAATAGTATGTTCTGTACGTTTTGCAACTTCAAAAGCCGATACAAATAAAAATGTGAATGCCACTAGATATAGATCTAAATTTTGCCCCTAATTTACAATCACAATATTACTCAACAAGCGAAAAACTCTAGATACTTTATGTAATCTATAATCCACCCTGATGTCGTCTATCAAAAATATTTGTGTAAACTAAATCACCTAGCATAAAAGTACTCATGTCCATTCCAAGCATCCTGCATTAGTATCCTAATTGCGCGGCGGAACTCTGTACATATAGACCCTGAAGTCTTTTAGCTCTTCGTATTTTTACAACAACTTGTAAAAAGCAATGGCGTGGAATAGGTTAATAACAAGGGTTTCCTCTTGTTAATCGATTTGTTGCAGGAGTATTCCTTTTGCACCGTACTCCCGCTAATGACGACACTATTAAAGCCAACATTTAATAATTCTTGCATATTTGTAAACAGCAATGGATCAGATTCCAGTATTTCCTAAGGCCAAACCACGACAACTACAATGATCACAAACATATCAATTTACAGAAGACAATGTGAGAAAAAGCACGATTGCAATCTAAAATCATCTCTATCTATTGGAGCCAGATCTGAAACTGTTGCCGTGCTGCTTACCTTAGATCACTCATAGCCCATGTTGGCATTAAATCGGGTCACACTGCTTCTTAATGTTCAAAGATAAGTCTTTGAAAGAGAAGTCTTTCAAAGAGCCAAGCTCACTTCCCTAACCTGTAGTCCAAGCCACAATGTCAGGCGACGTGCCATTGGCAAAATCCGAAAGAAAGGATTACTTGACTCATTTGAGTTTAGAGAAAATATCTTGTGTTATGAAGAGCTAATGTACGAAACCAAAGAATTTCTGAATCTGAGAAATTAGGCCGCGCCAATTCACACGTCCTATAGAAATGACTGGATATGTTCCCACCCCCAAATAGTTCAAAATGACACTTCCACTTAGAAGTGCATTGATCTATTGGCATCTTCACGGTGATGTGAGGTCCTTCTGCCAATGACCTGCATACTTCTTTGATAACGAGTTCATGATTTCGCAGACGAGAAGACAAGCTAATGCGAGGAAATAAACCTATACCCTTAGTGTATTCTCTCCCATTTATACAACAGATGAATGTAACACCTCCAGCTCACTTCCCCAACTTATTCCTACCTCCCCTCCCTTTACTTATGGCAGTCGAAAAGATGCAAAGCAATAGCAGAAGATCTTGAAGGCTGACACACAGTCATCCCCATTTTCAAAAAAGGAGACCCCACCCTAGTTGAAAATTACAGACCAATCTCTTCAGACAAATCAAAGGCAGCCAAAGAGTGATGAGTCGCTCTCTGTAAACCTTCTGAGTTGCCCTTCCTGATTACCTTGTCTGTCAGGAGTTGTAGATTCATTGGGACACCTGGATCAGAAGGGTCAGCAGGGTGGGCTGCCAATGCAGTAGAAGGAAAGGTGGGTTCCAGCTCCTGTCTACTGCATTCATGCTCCTGCCAAGGTACCTCATCTCCCTGAAGATCCTCAGCATGACTGTCACCTTCAGAAGGAACTGGAGATGTGCCTCGCCTGGATACATTAGGGGAGCAAGTTTGGAAATCAGGTCTGGAAGAAGGTCTAGGCTCCTCCAAATCCACTTCACTGAGTGCAACTGGAGAAGAGGGCTGTGCAGACGTTATGTGAGAAGAGGCCTGGTGCACCTTAGCTATATGCTTCTCGATGGCTTGATGATGTCTGGAAGCATCCTTCTCCTCTGTCCTTGAGGCCTTCTTTACAGGCTGCTTCCCTTTGGTTGCAGCAGCAGGAGCCACCTTTTGAGGCTTGGCCACTTTAGAAGCTCTGGTTTCCCTTGGAGCTTCAGCCATCGTGGAGCAGCAAGGCCAAATCTGACTGGAAGTTCTGTGGCAGGAGAACACACGAAGGGATTTATGGATTATCTTCAGGGGAAATTTTCTCTATCCCCACACAAACTACCACTTTCTTCTGCACAAAAGCACTTCAGTAGAAAGATTTCTCTTCCTACTGGGACTCAAACCCTCATGGGCCTGTTAGGACAATATGGATAGACTAGGCCCTACCAGAAGCCCAAGGGTCCTGGTCTACTTTGGGATAGGGAAACCAATCCCCCACCGGGAAATTAGAGATTTTTAGAGCCTACCCTTTGATGTCATCCGCAGCAGGAACAGCAACTGGTGATGAAAAAAGGTGCAGGAGTGGTGGGAAGAGAAGAAGGAGCCTGATCAAAATGGCGACCTGAGCCTTCAAAATGGCTGACTGTGGTGTTCAAAATGGCTGCTGGCCACGAGGAGTCTTCAAAATGGCCACCTGACTACCACAAGGATTCTCTTCTTCATCCAGGGAGGAATTGAGCTCTCCCTGGATCTTTGTTGTTCTGTAGTTGGTAGAGAAACTGCAAAAAAAGGCAGCCACAGGATCGTGCGGCTGCTTGCTTCACTGTGTGTATGCGGGGGAATTCCAACCCCACAGCTGAAGAAGGAGTGTGGCCAACTCCCACACTCTCAGAAAATGGCCGTCCGGCAAAGCAACAAAAACGGTCCGAAAAACGGTCCCACAGCTTTGTAGATGGGGCAGAAGCCTCCGCCCTGATGAACGATCCTCTGGCTGTTTGAGCTGCTATTTTTGCCCCGGAAGGCTTAAATGTCCCCTGAAGCCTCTTCAGGCAGCTCCAGATCCCCGGGGCAGTCCTCAGCTGTTTGGCAGCTCCTGATCAGTAGCTGCGAAGTGGAGTGCCAAGCTTGAAAAGGCAAAATGGAGGCTTTTTTTCCCTTAAGGGGAAATTTCTTTGTTAGGAGGCTGTCTTTGGAATGGTAAAAGTCCAAAAACAGGAGAGCAACAGTCATTTTGCTTTTTTAATAACGTCATACAGTTTATTTAAGACAGTTAATAAAGGTTATCTTTGCTAAACACACTTAATTAAGTTTACTTGGTTCATTTTGCTTATTTAATAAAGTCATAAAGTTTATCAAATAAATTTATAAAGGTTATCTTTGCTTAAGACACTTGGTTCATTTTTTCTACTTAATAAAGTGTTGGTGAAAACTTTTAACAAATACAAATGGTAAGCCTTTGCCATGTCATTGTGGGATAGATCAAGGATAGTTGTGGGACCAGATCAAGGATAGTTCGGGATAGATAAGGATGTTGTGGGAGGTGAGGACTCGTTACTAGCTTAACTCCTAGTGCAAGGCATAGTGGGACTCGTATGGTCCACCTAACCTCAGCGCTGCCACATCATGGTGGGAACCTTTATTATCAATAACAATTTATTCATTGATCAATACATTTAAAATAAACAAGCTCTTTATTAATGCTCTAGATTCACTGTGTAGGAAACCACTCAACATACATGGCCACAATGCCTCATCAGTGTCCTAGACAGGCTCAAGGAAGCCATCCATTAAAGCATCTATGCATCCTGTCTTGCCAGCCCACGGGCTCCGCTGGGGGAGTTGCACATGTCTCGTAGTTGCGCTGCTGTCTTCCGCTTTCACGTGAAGCTTGTTGAGAACCTTGTAACATCCACAGTGTCTATCAGGTTACAATTCCCTTTGCCCTCCATTCACCAGCTGCCATATCCCATTCTCCTTTTGACCGGTCGACAAGGTAGTCTGTTCCAACACTGGGTAGTGTGGTGTGCATGAGATTGTGCGAGGATGCAGCAAGCTAATCCACGATGCTCGCGCCAGTATGTGCTCATGCTGATGGTGGTGAGAACGTTACTGGAACTTGGCCAGGAATGCCAAAGGCCTTCTCCACACCGTCGTCGTGCCTGGACTAGCCTGGTAGTTGAAGGATCTCTCCTTCCATGGGTGATGGTTCTTGAACTGTATGGGCTCATGAGGTAGGTTTCTGAGGGATGAAGGGCGTCATCACCATGATCAAGTTGCGGCACACAATCTTTTGTCCCATTGGTAAGAGGGGGCTGCGATCTGAAACCCATGATGCAGCCATCCTTGAGTTCACTTGCGTTGTAACCTGGCTCTGAAGCTGAAAACTGTTGCCGTGAAGCACGGATGTTGGTGAACTGTGGTCAGCAATCAACCAGGACAAAGGGAATGATACTGAGAAACCTTGTAGTTGAATAATATGGACCCTGACTTGGCTGGAGCTTTGCAGGCCACGTGCTTGCCCATCTACTGGCTGCCAGCGGTGTGGGGGAAAGTTCCACTACTGCTAACCAGCGTCTTCTGGCAATTTCCTCCAGCCTTGTTCAGTGGTGGGCACTTGAAGGAGCTCCTCCACATATTTTCGATGAGTGGCCGCACCACTCTCTCCAGAATGTGATGGTTGTTTTGGCACGTCCACGCATTTACTGCATGTTTCTGTATGTGTTTCAGAGGCCCAGTGCCAGAGTCGAGTGCCAGGCTTCAGTCCGCGGGTCCCAGGCTGGGATGGAAGTTGGTGCTAGCTTGGTCAACCTGGGCCTCAGAACGCCTCTACCAAGTTGTCAAACATGGCTGTGTCACCTCATGAAGTATGAATGCACGAGGTCTTCCATTTTCCTCAGTCCACATCAACTTGTTCATACAGTCCAACTCATCTTCTCACGACCATCTCGGACCCACACAGCTCGGACGTCTCCTTCTCCCTTGTGTATAAAGGTAAACAGTCTGAAACGGTTTGGTTCTGGTGATGAATGATTGCAGCTACCATACGGATGTTTCCATGCATCCATGGTGGAGAACAATGGATAGTGGAGAGCAAGACCAAGGGGAAGAGTTCTGTACCACCACGGCTGCTGGACTCATACTGAGATCCAGATGATTTCCTCCCTTTTTATAGAAATATTGTAGTCGATTGGTGTCCTTACTACATCTCTAGACATCTACATACTAACATACCTCCCGACATCTAAGTAATATGAGATGACATCCAGATACTAAATTTTGTCATTTTAATCCTTTATATAACGAGATCCAGTACGCTTATCATTTTTACTTTCATTCACTACAATGCTGTATGGACGTCGTGTACCTTTTCGTTTCCTCTCTCCGTTTCAGCGCAGGGATTGTGAGTTTGCAGGAATGGCCGAGATATGCAGAGAGGATCAGCGGACTTTAATGGATTTAACGGACATAGAACATTTGTTGCCCCGTATATGCAGAGATGTACATCGTACGTGCGAAAGTTTCATCCGTACAAAGTTTGTGCAGTCTCAAAACTTTTGCGCGGATAAATCTCAGTGGATGATGCTCGAGGGATAAAGTGGTGATGAACAACGTGAGTACATAACGGATGATCGCGTTTTTCCATGGATTGGCAAGCTTTTTTATGTGTTTTACATTCTCTTATTGCATCGTTGGTGCAATGGGACGGGGCTCTAAGCTAACTTGTTGCGGCGATCGACTGTAGTATATCAGAATAACTAGTTCTTATTGTATCTCTCTTTGTGTTGCTTCCCACGAACAAAACAATAGAATTTCAGTTGTATACTCAAGTTAAATGTACATTTCTTCTAACCAAACTTTGGAATTTATGCTCAAAATTCCTGGCTTTTCCTACAAGTCCATCCATATATGACAATAACAATCCATCTTACCTGGGAGCATTTCGCAAATAGGAAGATAAATTTTGATACATTTTAGTCTAAGTTTTGTTTGTTGGGATGATGTTCCGACCTAATTAAAACAATTGTATAAATTTCTTCAAGCGATGTGGCCAATGTTTATTTTGTGTTCTTTCTCTCCCATAAGATTTGCCATTTGCTTTGGTCTGAAAATTAATACCAATGTGCAATATCGCTTTTGCCCAAGCCAACATCATTTCTTTACTTGTTTCCTCCTCATACGATTTCTATTCCAATAAAAGTCTGTAATTTCCTTATCACTTTATATTCTGCTCAAGTAATATTTCATCTAATTTCATTTTCTGTCTGCTAATTCTCTATTCTTTCATATCTTTTTTCGATACACAGATTGAAACTGGTAGGCCCACCATTTCCAGATCCACCCCTTGTTCTTTAATTCTTGCCTTGATTTCACAATTCTCCTCCTGCTCGTTTAAAATTTTCCTTCAGCTAAGCAGATTTGGATATACTAAGCTTCCAGTTTGTAGATAACGCATATTGGTGCTTCTTATATATGTTAGTTGTTTTGTTTTGTTCCAATACCGATAGTAATTTTGTCTGCCTTAAACTTATGCCTTGAAATATTGGTCGGCCTCTTTTCTAATCTTGTCCATAAAAATGGCCATCCATCCTGCTTGTAAATTATGGCTTCTAAGCTAACTTTCTTATATTGTCAAGAGTTTATCCAAATCCTTACCCAGGTAAGCATTAGCTGACGTTGAGTATACATTTCCCCAGTCGTGTAAAGCCAAACCCGCGATCTTCTTTAGCATCCCTGCAACAATGTTTAATGTTAAATCCTTTTTTTCTTTTCTTGCAATAAGTAAATATTTAATGTTGCACGTGTTATATCAAAATCACAAGGAAAGAATTTTTTTTACTAATTTTAATGGCGGAATAATTTTGAAAGAGAAAAAGAAATTTTGGGCAATACATATCATCATTTATAGACACAGCTAGTGTCTCCCATAAAGAAGATAACCTTAAAGTTTCCTACATCTTTAGCGCCAAATCTTCTGTTTATACGTTTCATTAAAAATATAATAGAATAGAATTCTTTTGTAATTGGCCAAGTGTGATTGGACAGCAAGGAATATTAGTCTTGGTACAAATACTCTCATATACATGAAAGAAATGACACATGAAGTCAAGAACAATAAGGTCAAACACTTAATGATAGCCATAGGGTACATAAGCAATCAAATATGCAAGGAAATAGCCATTAAATTTCGGTAAGGATACAAGTGAAGCAGAAGCCTAACCAGTCATACAGTCACAACGGGAAGGGATGGGTGGATAAAGGATGATGAGAAGATTAACAGTAAATATGTAGATGCAGACTTTGTAATAGTTGAACACGTCTTGAGGGAATTATTTGTTTAGCAGAGTGATGGCCATTTGGGAAAGGAGAACTGTTTTTGGTGTTCTAGTTTGTTCGTGTGTGGCAAGTGACTTCTATTAGCGTACATTTTTGAGGGAAGGGAGTTGCGAAACAGTTTTTGTCACGGATGATGTGACGGGGTCTGTAAATATTTTTCACAACCCTCTTTTTGACTCATACGGTAAATACCCAGGTTCTTGATTGAAGCAGGTTGGTAACGTAATTGTTTTTTTCTGGATCCTAAATTATCTCTGAAGTCGTGTCCTTCCTGTTGGCTTGCAGAACCAAAGCCCAGACAGTTATAGAGGTGCAGATGATAGCCACTCAAAAGTTCTGCTGTAGAAACTCTGTCAGCACTCCTTGGGGCTCTTGAGCTTTCCTGATGGGCAGCAGAAAGAATATTCTTTGTTGTCTTTTTTTGATGGTTGGTGTCCATTTTAGGTCATGTGATATAGAAGAAACCTAGAAATGTGAAGGTATCTACCTGTTGATACCAGGGTTGTCTATATTGTCGAGGTGGTAAATAGTGGAAAGGGTTTCTTCTAAGTCGTAACCACCATTTTCATGCGTTTTGAAGTGTGTGTCAGTTCAGATTGTTCCGGTTTACACCACAAGGCAAGTTGTGTAGCCTCCTGTCGTGTGTGCGGATGTTTGTCATCTCTAATGAGACCAATCACTGTGTAATGTCATCATCAAACTTCAGTAATTAT
Source organism: Laticauda laticaudata (assembly GCA_004320025.1). Lineage (NCBI taxonomy): Eukaryota > Metazoa > Chordata > Lepidosauria > Squamata > Elapidae > Laticauda > Laticauda laticaudata. The sequence goes on along the minus strand of BHFT01052615.1, from coordinate 18,594 downwards.
TAACATGATGGATCATTTGAGATACAGTCATCTGGTAATAGGGAGGAAGAGAAGTGGAGAAAGCACACAGGCCTTCGGGCGGGGGGGGGTTTCTGCTAATTATGGCAGGTATCAGATGTGATTTTCTGGCCGTAGCTTCAGCTGCTGCTTCGCTTGCTGTAGAAGCTTATGATCCATTTTACAAGTAGTTTAGGTACCAAGCTAGTTGATTTAATTTCTTAGAAAGAATGTCTGGCACTGATGGTGATTTGATGCTGAAACTGAAGTGCTGGCAAAAGAAGACGCTTGGCCTGGTATTGAAGATTCAAGGTGTTGGTAGGAGGTAATGCAGACCATTGTTAACAGCATCATCTGTCGATCTATATTTTCTTGGTATGCAAACTGCATGGGATCTAACAGCGGATCCGTGATGGTTTTCAGATGGGACAGCACAAGCCTTTCAAAGATTTTCATAGCTACAGATGTTAGAGCAACTGGTCTATAGTCATTCAGTTCTTTGATGGAAGGCTTCTTTGGCACTGGAATGATAGTAGAGCATTTGAAGCAAGAAGGAGCATAGCACATCTCTAGTGATCTATTGAAGATTCGGGTGAAGATGGGGGCCAATTGGTCAGCACACACTTTTAAGCAAGAAGGAGTTTGTCTTGTCTGGCCCTGGTGCTTTTCCTGGCTTTTGTCTGTGAAATAGATCTTTCACTTCTTTTTCTGTGATCACCAGAGGTTGTGAACCCAATGGGTTGGGGTGAGTTGAAGGAGGCTTGGCTGTTGTTGGTGTATTTGAGATGGGTGGCTGTAGTTTCCTTTCAAACCTGCAGTAAAACACATTCAGGTCATCTGCTAGTTGTTGCCAAGATCTTAATCCCCAAATATTTTATCTTATTAACTATCTGGATGCCCATTATCTTAGTGTTTCTTTTTGTTTATTTGTCATATTCTTGGTGATTGTTTTAGTTTTTTCTTTATTAATTTTCAGTCCTGCAACCTCTCCATATTCTTCGATTGTTTCTGTGAGTTTTAGTCCCAATTTTTGTGGTTCTTCTAGAATGAAAACTAGGCCATCTGCGAAAGCTTGTAACTTAAATTCTTCTTTCTTTATTTTTAAATCTTTTATTTGTGTTTCTTTTCTAATTATCCTAGCTAATACTTCTAATGTTAGAATAAACAAAAACAGCGATAGTGAACATCCCTGTCTTGTTCCCTTTTGGATTTTAATTTTTTTAGTTGTTTCCCCATTAATTAATATTTTTGCTTCCTGATTGCTACCATATTTCTTCAACAATATGCCCCTTCCATAGGAAGCCCCAGTATGTTTTCTAGGGATAAAATGAAATTAAGCCCCTCCCCCCAAATTTAGGCCTAAAACATGCGAAATTGGTAGGGAGGGCAGGGAGGAACTTGCCTTTAGGAGCACCTAGTGGGCAGCCACACCTCATCACCAGCCGCTTCTAACGGCCGATCATGGCGGAGGGCGGAGTGCTCTCTACCCCTGCCAAGTGTCTTTGCTGCAGACCCAGGTATGGTGCTGGCTGCAGGCCAGGTCAGCAGGCGGGCAGTGGCAGCATGGATGTCGGCCTCGGCAGGACACTTTAAATCGTGAGACTTTCAGCGCCTGCCGCTGTTTTCTCGCCAGCACTGACGGGAACTGTGGAAGCTATAGAGGTGACTCCCCTGCCCAAGAAACTTCTGAAACACTTCCATAGTTCCCGCTGGCACTGCTGTTGTTGGAGACAGCACTGGCGAGAGAGGTGCCAGTGCCAGTGGGAACAGTGGAAGCTGAGCCAACTCCCCTGCCCAAGAAGTGGGCCCTAAACTCCGAACCGGTGAGGAATGTGAAGAAGCAAGAAGAGCAGCGCAAAGGAAGCAGCCAAGTGGCCGGGCACCAAAGGTCTTGCAATTTTTTTAAAAGTGCCCTGCTTTGGCCGACATCCAACTGCGCTGCTGTCCCTGCCCGCGATCCACCTGCCTGCAGCACACCATACCCGGATCTGCCAGCAAAGGCGTGGCAAGGGGCGGTTAGGAAAGCTCCCGCCCATGATCGGTCATTAAGGACCTGTCTGGTGCGAGGGTTTTGAGCTGCCAGGGGCGCTCTACGTGAGCCGGCGCGTAGGGAGGGGGAGTAAATTCACAGCGCCTGAGATAGCCTAGCGTTTTTGGGAGGGCTCAAAAAAAAAAAATAAGGCCCGCCTTATTATATGAGAAACACGGATCCTATATTAGTTGACCGATATCACATTTAAAAATTTCTGCCCAAAGTCCATGTACTCTAAATTGGTTGGTAAGATAAAATTCCCATTAACATTTGTCAAATACCTTCTTGGCATCCAGAAATAATAGTGCCACTTACGCCCACGCATTCTTCGTAGTATTCGTTTAGATTGTTTTAAATTGTCTTTATGAAGGAAACCATTTTGGTCAAGCGTGATATAAACTCATTTAATTGGTTTTTGAATCGATCAGCTAGTTGTTACAAATAGTGTTAGATCGTCCATACTTAACAGAGATATTGGTCTATAGTTTTTTAATGTCTGTCTGGCAGTGTTTTCTTTAGGGAATGATTGAATCAGTTGCTTCATCCCAGGTTATGCAGGAATTTTTTGCCTCTTCAAGTACCAACACTGAATATTTTATAGTAGCCTATTGCCTAAATATTCCTTTGTTGGAGTGGTTTGATACATTTCAAGGCACAGAGAAGGCCTGTCGGGTTCCTGGGTGCCTTATTCTGTTGTTGTTTTTCTGATCTGTTTATGTCACGCACAAATATACTTCTTCTAGGCTCTGATCTCTTACTTTTATGCATGATGTTTTTAGTTTTTCGTTCCATAATTTTTTGAAGAATTCTGTGTGTCATAACATTTTATATCCTTCGTTTTTCTCCTCAAAGGTGATCGATGTTTCTAGCCAGGAGTTGCCACACTTTTTGACCCTCCAGAGACCACCAAAACTCATGACTTTTAAATTCCGGGACCATCTAATTATGTTAAATATTTTTAATTAAATATGTTAATTTAATTTACATAAAAACTTTAATTTAAATTATATGGATTGTGTATGCCAGATCATGTAATTAAAATATTGTTGTATATGAAATGAGTGTATACACATACACACGTCACAACAACACACACATGATTATAGTAATATATTATATTGTTTTTTAAGTTTTTCGGGACTTACAATGTGTGCCTGTTCAGGCTTTCACTCGGGTAATTTTATCCTTCACTTCATTGTTTAAAATGCATTACAATACGTGGAGATATACCCTGATGGAAAGTGTGTCTCACAGTTCCTCTGTTTCAATTTGACGGGCTGCTTGTTCTTCAAATTTGAAAACAAGGAATACTGTGAGACACACTTCTCATTACATGAATGCCTCGAGATGAGCAGTATGAGATCTGCTGAGAACGTTATGCTACAACTTAACGCAGAACTACAATTATGACGTGGATAATAACCCGAAGAATCTATACTGCACAATAATGTATAGGTATCCGCTTCCTGAATATGAAGTATTCTCTAAAAAAAACATATCATATATATATAGTATTATATATATATAAATATACATATAATATATATAATATATTATATATAATATAATTTATATAGGATCTTTGGTTATTCGGGTTTTCCTCCCGCGTAGAATGGAAGTATCTAGGGCAATCTGTTTCGATGAATGTCTCATTCATCATCTTTCGCTATGTTTCTTCAGCTCTGTGCTTCCTCAGAGTAATGATGAGCTTGCAGCTGCTGGTCTTCCTATTAACTTGCAGTGGGGGTTGACTTGATTGTGTGGGGTTTGGCTGTGTTCTGATTGGTAGGCGGTTTGGCTGTTGTTCTGATTGGCTGGGGTACAATTGGCCCAGCCAATCAGAACCACAGCCAAACCCCCACCAATCAGAACACAGGCAAACCCCACCCAATCAATGTCACACCTCCCATCTAGTAGTTAAAAGGAAGAAGCAGCGTGCAATGCTCACATTACTCTGAGAAAGCACAGAGCTGAAGGAAACAAGCCTTGAAGATGATGAATGAGACTTCATCGAATACGTTGCCCTTAGATACTTCCAATTCTAGCGCGGGAGAAAACGCCGGAGATAACCAAGATCCCATGCGCAATAGTAAACACAGCCCATAGACCCCACACTAAGCCAACAGACCACACAATACAAGCCACACCAGATCCGTACTACCCCACTTAGCAGGTTAAAAGGAAGAAGCAGCTGCAAGCTCACATATTAAACTCTGAAGAAGCACAGAGCTGAAGAAAACAGCCTGAAGATGATGATTGGCGCTGATTTTAGAGATTCAATCCCCCCAAAAACGTTGCCCTCGTACTATCATATATCCTACGCGGGAGAAAAACCCGGAATAAACCAAAGATCCACATACTAAAATGCGAAACGCTGCAGATATAACAAATATAATATAATATATATATATATACATACAATACATCAATATTGTATTATATATATAATATATATGCTGTTTAGCTTCCTTCGGGTATTATGCCCACGTCATTGTAAGTGCTTTAAGAGTTGCAGCAAACGTTTCAGCAGAATCTCATCTGCCATCAGGCTACTGATGGTCATGTGGTCTGACAGCTTTTGGTTTTAAATTTAGGCTGCCTTATCCTGGAGACCCACATCCAATACAGAAGCCTGATGATGCAGATAGAATTCTGCTGAAACGTTGCTGCAACTTAACAGCATACAATGACGTGCGGATAATTACCCAAGAAGCTGAACAGCACACATGTAAGTACCCGCGAAAGCTTAAAAACTAAATATATAATATATATGATATATATATATATATAATATATATTATATGAATATATAGGACACACACACACACACATATAGTACATATTTAATTATAACTGTGGCTGCCTTGGAGTTGGGGAAGGGAAGGAGGGCTGGGATGCTTCCAATCCCTCCCCCACCTTGCACCCTTCCAAAAGAGAACAGAAGAGCAAGGGCGGTGGGGGTCTGAGCTTGAGGGGCGTTTGAGAGCAACTGTTGCTGGGAGAAGCAGAGACAGAAATGGGGGCTTTTGCTCTCCTTGGGGGCAAGTGCCGTTGGCCGCCCCTTCAGGGGGCTCTCCAGCAGGCAGCTGCCTGCAGAAGGCACTGACACCCTCGGTGATTAATTAAGGGGAGGGGAGGGAGAAAGTGGGGGCTCCAGGACAGGGATGCCAGTGCTCTTCCCAGCCACACCTGGAAGCAGGCAAGCGAATGCGGGGTAAATTGACACTTTACCCTCCCAGAGGAGAGTTTTTGCTTTCCTCTGGCATCAAGCCCTCCATCTGCGGCTTCTGCTTGCTTCCTTACTCTCCTGCCCTAGGAGTGGAGCACGGGCACGTTACGTCCCCGGCCCGATGGCTGCACCTCATGGGAGAAAACCCTGGGAGCCCAGCAGGGCCGATGTCTTTTCCAAGTGCATTTCCCCGCTGCTCGCCTAGAGAGCCTGTGGATGGAAGCCAAGCTGTTTGGGGTTCTCCTTGAGAGAGATGAAGAAGAGCAGCCAGAGTCACTCTCGTCTCTCGGAAATCCCAGCTGAAATTTCCCATGCTGCTTCATCTACAGAACAACAGTTGGCAGGGGGGCAATTTAGCATAATGCAGAGCTAGAGTTAACTCCGCGCTGCTTCTCTCTGCTGCACTACAGACGCAGCAGGACAGCAAGGGCTGCCTTGCCACCCCAGCTGCCACAAATATACCACAGCGAAGGGCAGATGCAAATATGAGTACTGCTTCCTTCCAGCCACTGCTGCTTTAGCCTGCTTGTGCTCACTCCTGCCACAACAAAAAACCATACTTCATCCAGCTACCAGGGGCCGGTCCCATATGTAGACTGTAGTCATCCCGATGGAGGAATGCTTTGGGGTGACCAAAGGGCCAGTCCTGTGACTACTACAGCTCTGAATATGGGACCAACTTTCCCCACCAACTATTAGCAAGCACCTCGGTGGATTTTCCTCCACTGTCTTACCTCCAGCCACATGACTCTCCACTCAGTCTCAAGGTAATTTTGCTCGGCCGGAAGGGTGGGGGTCAGCGGGTGGGTGGGTCATGTGCTCAGAGCAGCTTTCGTGTTTCCACTGGCCCAGATTAATTGTTCTAGGAGCTATTTCCTACCATTTCTCTGCCACTTCTCTGCAGACCCACCAAAATTTTGCCATGGTTGGCAACCGCTGTTCTAGGCATAGGAAGAAAATGTTCATTGCTCTGTGTGCTGTGCATACAGATGTTTTCAGTTCAAAGAAAATGGGAGAATTTCAGCTGATGAAAAATGTATTAAAGAAAAATAAATCCCATAGTCATTTTCTTTTACAGGTTACAGGGACAAATTGGTTAACTACAAAAGGGGAATTAAGGTATGCTACTTCTCCTATGTACATATTTTGATTTGAGGGGAGAATGTAAAGATATATGTATAGGTTAGGTTTGCATTCACACTTGCAATAATGCCTTTATTTTGTTTTGTGTGTTAATTCAGTTTTATGGTTAGTGTGTTGGTTTACCCAACACGCTATAATTCTTTATAGATATGAACAAATATTCCACCATGTTTTGTTTTGTTTTATAAGTGAATATTTTTTTAGACATTTGGGATGACTTCATAATCAGTGATGTCCTTTATCCTGTTTCCTGTCCTTTCTCTAACACCTCCCTAAACAATTCTGAGGAGGTTATTTTTTTTCCACAGCAGATTTCTAGAATGTGAAAAATATTGGGACACCTGAGATTAGCTCTACATGTTGTCTTGGTACCTTGTATACCTGCATGCTTAGAGTAGAAAGTGACTTTTGACCATTTTTCCCATTTATGACCACTGCAGCACCCCCATGGTCACGTGATTTACATTAGGATGTTTGACACCTGACTCAAATTTATTATAGTTGCAGTGTCCTGGGGTCATGCGATCCCCTTTTGCAACTTTCTGACAAGCAAAGTTAATGGGGAAACCAGATTCACTTTAACAACCAACCGTATTACTAATTTAACAACTGCAGTGCTTCACTAAACAAATGTGGCAAGAAAAGTTATAAAATGGGACAAAACTCACTTCACAGATTTCTCATTTAGCAACATAAATATTTGGTCTCAATTGTCATAAGTTGAGGGCTACCGGTATTGTTTATTCTAAGGATTTTCTCTGTAGCCATATGTAATGCTGAAGAGAGGGAAGAGATGGATAAAATGATCAGCTTTTTAGAAAGTGGAGCCATTGTATTAAAGGAAAAACTCCTCCACACAGTAATCTGCTTTAGCTGCCCTTGTAAATCTCACTACCAGATATTTTGTTTACTTGTCTCCAAGAATCAAACATTCTTGGAGAGAGGACAGTGGGTTAACATGCCTAAGTCACTCTGCATTTATGTATTATTTATCTCCATTTATTGTGATAACAGATGACAAATGTTTAATATGTGGCCAATGTATTGCCTTTTTCCCTCCTCCCTCCAAGAATTTTCGCAGGCTCATTGTGAACATTATTCTGATGATAAAAGCATGCCGAGGATTCCGCAGCGCATTGAAAGGATTCGCAGGTTTTGATCTGATAGAGAAAGACTGTCGTCGGCAAATTGAAGGTGTAAGGGGTTCCACAAAATAACTGAAGGTCTTTTATTATTGATTTTATATATTATTGCTCTTTAACATTAACTTCCATTGGTATTCTATAATATAATCAGAAACCATAAATATAAAATAGAATTATTTGTTAAAAACTAACAAAAAAGTGTAGAATATTTTTAAGCCCTTTTTTTTAAAAATAGAATTTTATGTAAAATTAACTGCCATTCAATGTCTGCTTTTTAGGACATCAAAAGCGCCAATATTGTGTTTGATCGATATGAATTCAGCGTTTCAAAGGTTTGGACAAGCCATATATTATTTTTTTCAGATTTGTTTTGTATCTGCAGTGACAGACAATTAGAGGACAAGGGTAGGAATTATTTGAGTTGAATTTATTTGAGTTATTTGGTTTTGAGTTCAAGGTGAAATACACTGTCAACTTCCTGCATGGTGGTTATTGTTATTTAGTCCTGCTTTACAGAATCACAGTAGCAAAAACTTGTGTGTCTACTGCAGCGGATTTAATATTTGAGCTTGACTAGAGGAGAGTGTGAGATGCTTGAGGAAGGAAAGATGTGCAAAAGAGTGAGTGGAATATATTGAAGTAGATNGCAGCGGATTTAATATTTGAGCTTGACTGGAGGAGAGTGTGAGATGCTTGAGGAAGGAAAGATGTGCAAAAGAGTGAGTGGAATATATTGAAGTAGATGAACTTCAGTATGAGTGAACATGGGGACCAAAGGTTGTCTTCCTCAATCCTTGGATTGATTAGTATTATCTTCGCTACAATTCTTTAATGGGCTGGAGAATGTTGGAATTATGGTCCAGTAGCTGCATAGCAAAAGGCCAGGAGGGAAGAATTACATAATTGCTGAACTGAAATCCAATTCACAGTCATCTGAGCCATTCCTGCATACTTTGTTAAAAATTAAACACAAACAGTAAGCAGTATAGCTGAAACATGGGAGTATCTGAGGGGATCTTATTTCCAAGAGCATCTGCAGGTGGGGGAGAGTGTCAAAATGGCCTTTGTGACTGTCACTGCATGATCAAGACCCACCCCTTTTAAAGATATAATAAATCCAAATCCACTTTGATGTCCTCTCTCTCTTGCTGATGCTCTGCTTATTACTTCCACAGCCGTCTTCCTTCTCAGTTGTAAAAATGCCTCAATATTACACAAGCTTTTCCCTGAAAGCAATGCCCCTATCATTACTTTCATTACTTCACATTTTTTGCATTAACTTAGGCTTGTTACATAGCCTTTTTACTGACTGGGATGGGAAGGGCTTGGGTGGACTAGTAAAGCTGTAGAAATTCTGAGGTCAAAGTCCATCATTGCAATGGAATTTTATTGCTATTTTGTGAAGGTGGAAACCACACAATTCTCCATGGAACTGAGAAAATAATCACAAGGAGACCTGATAAAATTCTGATTAAACTAGCAAACAATAATAGAACTTTGAAATATTGACCTCACCCTTTTCCTAAGAGGTCTGTAGGGGGCGTGCATAAGTGTACCAACGTGCCAACTGTCCCTGTCCTATTGTTTCTTTTATTTTTCTTATACGTATCAATTTCATGTATACATAACTATGTTTATTCTTATATCTATTATCTTGTAAGCTATTGACAAATCAAATTAAATTAAATAAAAAATAAAAAAGTTACATCTTTTAAAAGGAGGGAAAAGAAAAAGAGAGAGCAAGAGAGGACTAATGATGCCTGAGAGAATGACAATACCATCTTTTACTGCTGCCAATGTGAATGTTTATTTTAAAATGTATTTGATATTGCCTTCAGGAACATTTCCCTTTTAGAGCAATCCAAATAACTAAGAAGCCGCCAACATGGAGGACTGAATCAGAAATAAAGCACTTGCGCAACCGCTTACAGCTTTTAGAAAGTTTCCGCCAATATAGCCCAACGCTGCAGTATTTGTTGGCCAAAGTTATTCGCTTTGAACGGTAATTGAGAAGGGAAGGTGGGCTGGGGAAGATAAGAATGGCTTTGCAGCAATCCAAACCGGATCTGTAACTTTAAAATTCTCCAAGTATGCCAATTAAAGGAAATGTTCCATCAAGGTTACCCAACATATTTTTATTGGAATAGCCAATAAAAGGAATTGGAATAGCCTAAGGTTATTTTTACTATTTTTACTATTTTTATTTTTTATTATTTTTACTATTTTGCATTCTGCTATCGATATCACAGAAGTCCTTTATCAAAATCCCAGACAGTTTCTATGGAACATTTTTGCAAGGTCTCAGTCTGCTTTCTGGAACTTTTGTCCTGTATTCTCCAGACTCTAATTCACTCTGGAAAGCTGCTCATCCTATTAACATTTCCCACAGTGCCCAGCACCCCTTTGTTGGTAATGAGGGCATTCTCCCCAAGCTGTTACCATGAGAAAAGGTTGTACCTGAAGGGAAGGAAATGATACAGGTAGATCACCTTCTCAGATACTATTATATTTGTACTTGTATTAAGTAATCTTCAGTACAAATCAGCGTGCTTCCCAAACATTTGCTGAGTGGACATAGTTTCTTTAAACATGAAAACTGGTTAAGCCATGTTGTTTATATATTCTATATTTTTTTTATATTCTCCTACAATCCTGATCTACGGAAATAGAGAAATTGCCTTTCTAGCTACCCAAAGAGCCATTTATCTGAAATTACACTGACATAAAATTTACTATCTTTGTTGCCTATCTCTACCTTGCCTCCACTTAATCTGTTCCAAGTTACTGCCCTATGCATTGTGATTTTGCATGGATCATTCAAATAAAGCAAAGTTATTTGTTTTCTCTTTTGGCCCAGGACTTCCTCTGGATTTCTAGGATTTGATAGAACACATCAGACTTGTTTTTGTTATTAAAAAGATAACAAAAAGTGCCTTTGATACTATTCAGAGAATCAGAAGAATTGTTTTAGGCCAGGGTTGTAGTCCCAGAGTGGCATAGTCATACAGTAGCATAAAAAAGAATGCAGCAGCTTCCTTCTGGTTTTGCTTCCCAGTAACTGTTAATTAGTGATAAAAAGAAAAATCTTAAAATCTCTTCTCCATGTAGATCAGATCTAGATTGAGTATCTCATAACTCATAACTGCTTTTATAGAGAAAAGAGGGAGACATTGGAAAGAGATACGCTGAAGAATATCATTATTACAATGTCTAGATCAGGCATGTCCAACCAGTGGCCAGGCAACATGCAGCCCTGGTGAGCTAGTAATGTGATCTCAGAAGACTGTAAACTTATCGTTATTGTGTGGTTTATATACAGATGAGCCAAGATGGTGCCGACGATGGCTGCCTCGATGAAATGCTCTCTAATGGTTTCTTTATTCCTTATTATTATCTGCAATTCACTACGTTATAATTCTTGATTCTTTATGAATGTATCTTTTCTTTATGTATACTCAGAGTATTTACACAAAGACAAATTCCTTGTGTGTCCAATCACATTTGGCCAATAAAGTATTCTGTTCTGTTCTGTTCTGTTCTGTTCTATTCTATTCTTTTTCACTCAGTATGGCCCAGACCAGCCAAAAGTTTGGACACTCATGGTCTAGATCAGGGGTGTCAAATTCAATTTCATTGAGGGCCGCATCAGGGCTGTGGTTGACCTTGGGTTGGGTGGGTCGGTGTAGCCAACTGGGTGGGTGTGGCCAACTGGGTGGGATGGCCAGCTTGACACACCACTCCCCAAATGCTGACATGTGTCCTCTTCGCATTGGGTAGACTGGTCTGAAGTGATGTGGGCCAGCCCCTTACATTTTCCAGGACGTCCCTGGGGGCCAGATCCGACCATATTGCGGGCCAGATGTGGCCCGCAGGCTTTGTGTTTGATACCCCTGGTCTAGATTTTCTCTTATTCCCCACTTTTTAAAGACATCCAAAGCTGATTATGTTTTCAGTCAAATGGTCACAAGATCTTATTCTTTTTGCTTTAATTTGACATTAATAAAGAAGAAAAGAACAGATAATGATCTTAATTGTTCTCTGAGAATGATACTTATTCAGACACACAAAAAAAGACGCCTGTTAAAGGAATGCACTCTCTAATGTTTGAAAAAAATATAGCAGTGGCATACTACATAAGAAATAGCAAACAAATCTGTTGGATATAGAAAGACAGAAGAATATAAGCTATGCATCATTTCAGTGTCCAACTGAAAATTACATGTCCCATATCCAGTCTATGAAAAACCAGATGTCTGGTAGCATCTTTTCAGACTCACATGTTGTTTTAAATAGTCATAAGCTTCTTCATTGGATACATGAAGTAGCTAAACTGAAGTAGGATTTAAACTGGAATGTGGTGGCAAAGGAAAAAGCAGAAGTTATAAATTGGTAGTTATACAGACACAAATTACAGGTTCCTTATACATTAAAATTTGAATTATGTTAAAAACCCATTGTGTTTGTTGCGTTCTCTTGAGATTAATATATGTGATAGCAATAACACTTAGACATATATACTGCTTCAAGTGCTTTATAGTACTCTCTGAGCAGTTTGCAGAGTCAGCATATTGTCCCCAACAATCTGGATCCGCATTTTACTGACCTCAGAAGGATGGAAGGCTGAGTCAACTTTTTAGCACTCTTTTATTCAATTGTGCTGGTGAAGTTTCTTTGCTCCAGAATAGCTGTTTTATGGTCTGTTATAGAGTATATTGGCAGTTATTATTATGCCCCTTGTCTTGAGTCCTGATGTCAAACGTGTGCGTTCTTCTACAAAAAGTTTGCCCCACAGTTTACCACTTGACTCCAGAGGGTGTTAGCCTTGTATGATAATCCAGACAAGAAGCCTAATCAGGAGTACTATCTCTATCTTTATTGAAAGGTTATAGGAACAGAATCTTACCAGTTTGAAAATTACATCCCATCCCTCACCTTTATTCACTCCAAAATTAGAGGGGGTCCTTCTGAGACACTTTCACTACCTGTCCTTCAGACTCAAATTTCACTTATCACACCATTGTCTCGGCTGCATCTCTTCCTCCTGACTTCCGAGATCATTCCCATCTTCCATTAAAGAGAGACAGTGCTGGCAGATAATGACATATCTCAAGTCAGAGGAAGCGTTTGCGAAAGTACCCTTAATCTGTGTGTGAAATTGTGAGGAATGTGACTGCGCAGCTGATAAATCTGTAATACAGATATCCCCTGTATATCTACAGTTTCACTGAACCTATAAAGAAACCTTGAAGCAAAGAAAAAGCAACTGTTAGCTTTTTTGGCCTGAAATTCTTGAAACTCTACTGTTAATCTACCCCGGAATCCCTTCTTTGGTGAGGTGGGCAGCTACTATATATAAATTTGCAAAATAAATAAATTAATCCACACTTGAAAGGGCATCAGATTGAGGAAGGCTAGCGAACTGTTGCTAGCACTTTAAGTCTTGTTCAGGTTCATTTTTGCCATTTTTGATTATCTGTTTTCCAGATTTGGCCGCAGAAGAGTGGTCATTAAAAAAGGCCATGAAGCAACTGCCTTTTACTTCATTTATTATGGTACAGTCGCTATCACAGATGATGATGATGGTAGCAGTGCCTTTGTGGAAACAGCTCCAACTACGATTCAGAGGGGTGCTTCTTTTGGTGTGAGTGTGATCTGCAACTGTGGTTTTCAACTTTTCAGTATTAGCAAAGAAAATGGTTCTCTCCATAATAGAAAGACATACATGCATACTTTTTTCCACAAAAGAAATATCAATATAAGTTTCAAACTTTGATAAATTTTATCCTTCCAAGTATTCTCAATATATAAGAATTATACTGTTGCTTTTCCAATTGAAGATGTTGCTCTTCGCAAGCATTGGGAAGTTTCAGCTTCAGAATCCAGCAGGTAGCATTGCCAAGTCAGATAACTTTAAAGGAAATTGATAATCAGAAAATCTTGTTGAATACAAAGATAGGACAATGTAAAGTGTCCAGGACCATAAAATCCTTGCCACAAAAATTATTTTTACTACATTTCAAAATCAAGGTGGCATACTATGAAGCCAGCTCCATCATCCTGGATCATCTGTATTTCCTAAAGTATTGCAGAGTTCCAAATAGACTTGGGTATTACAGAGTAAAAGTGATGGTAATTTCAGGAAGGCTTCTATTGATAGATTTACTCTGCTGTCTGGCAAAGGGAAGGTAAAGCTGGGAAGAGCTTTTGTTTAGGAAATACGAAGGGAGGGGTGGACCAGTGAGGAGGATAAGAAGAGAGAAGTTAAATAAAAGGAAAAGGATCAAGTATATAATAGGAAAAGAAGACAATATTCGCTCTCTTTTATCTCTTGCTTATTAACAGGAAATTGCCCTTTTGCAAAAAACAAAAAGAATTGCCACTGTTGTCTGTATGGAGGAAACGGAATTGCTGGTGGTGGATAAAAAGGATTTTTTCGCCTATAAACTAGATAAGGAACTTCAACGGGAATTCAAAGTTCGCTATGAATATTTGAGGTATTCCTTATATTGCTCTTGTTCATTGTTTCTTTAAGCCCCTGTCACACTGCACCAACGGATGCAAAGAGGATGTAAAACGGACAAAAAAGCTTGCCATCCGTTGGAAACGCGATCTATGTATCTCACTCACTCGAGCCTCATTTTAATTTTGCTTCACCTTCTCTATCCGTCCAGCATCCGTCGATATTGACTTCATACCGACAATACAAAAAAGAGCTCGTATGATTAGACAAAACTAGTTAGTTGAACGCGAGGAAAAACATGTTAGCAATGCATCACGTTACATTTACATATCACTCGCTTTTATCAACCACTACGCATCCGCTAACGCATATAAGATACATGATGCGAGTATACAATCCGCTAAATATTCCGCATAGACATCCTGTTCCGGCATCCACGCAAAACTCGACATCCGCTCAGAGCAGGGAGGAAGCAAGAACGCGACGCGAACGGAATGCAGAATGGATGCAGACGGATCCAAGCAGCAACAAAGCAATTTAAAACGGAAAAAACGTTCACAGAAGGGACCTTATTCATCGGAGTATTAAGGATGTCCTACAGGCATGCTAGAGGAGCTAGAGGATGGCAAAGGGACACCTACACTTGCTATAAAAGGCGGAGCAACACGTCTGGATCTCACTTTCAGAACAGCAGACCTGCGGTGCGGAACCTCTGCAGCCTTCAGTGTTGCTCTTCTCTTCAACAGGAGCGGCTTGAATTCAAATTATTTACAAGTGCGAACAGTGGATCGTAAACACAGTTCCTTTTCTGTTTTGGCAGCCACCATCGTGTCCTGCAAACTAGTGCGAAGCCATCTAACCAGGCTGAGTGAAACTCTACTATGGGAGAAAAGGGGTGGCAAGAAGCGTCCTGGGTACGAAGATGGTTCACCAGAAGAGCAGAGGACAGACTGTAACAACAGCGATGGTGGCACGCTCGGAGCGAAGACACTCGGGCAATCCAAGAACTTCATGAGGATGCCTCAGGACATGTTTGACGAAGTCTGGTGCAAGCGGCTGACACCCAGGTTGACAAGCAGAGCACAAATTTCCCGGCCAGCCGGAACCTGGGGCTCAAGGTGGCACTCACTCTGCGCCACCTGGCCTCCAGGACCACCCTAACAGAGCATGCAGTACGGCTGGAGGGTGCATCCAAACCATCACATTGTGGTCCAGAGCCAGTGTGTCAGGCCATCATCGTAAGAATACAAGGAGGAGCTCCCTCTCAGTGCCCCTCCACCTGAAGAAGGCTGGCACGCACAGTTTTTCCGAGCAGTGGTATCCAAAGGTGGAACTTCCACACACCGAGTGGAGAGTCATCTGATGGGCAAGCACGTGGCCTTGAGATAGCGCCAGCCAATGTCAGGGATCGCACTTATTTCAACTCAGGGCTTTCTTCAAGCATCATCCTGTGCCATGGTCGATGTCTGACTACAAGTCATGTACATCGATGCTTCAGGCAGTCTTGGTTCCATCTTTCTAGCATGGCCGCATGCGCTTATACTAGTCTCACGTTCAAGGACGATGGCTGGAACGCAACGGATTGCCTCATCGTGGGCTTACCCAGATCCAGACCACTGCCAATGACACGCCCGCAAGATGTCCGCCCACCTTCAATCGGGGGGGAATTGACGCCTTCTCCCTCACAACACTACCTCATGAAGCCCTAACACGCTCCAAATACCGCTCACCCATGAAGAGAGATCTTTCAACCTCCAGGCGTGTCCATGGGCAAGTGCGGGTGCGTGGAAGAATGGCCTTGCGCAATCCTGGCCAAGCAGGTTTCAGGTACTTCTCACACCATGCATGCATCACCCACAGACCTTTGCGGAGGAGGATCATGAACTTGCTGGCCATCCTGCACATCTCATGCGCACGAACCCGCTACCCATCTTGTGTTGCACGAACCAGGCCTCGTGGACCCTCCAGCAAGGCAAATGGGGACCAGTGGACCTTGGCTGAATCGGAGGCAAGGGCGCAACACCTGAATACGACCTTGAGGAATGTGCAAAGGCCCCAACAGAGCCTACATGAACGGGAAGAAGCCAGCGCGCAACCTCCTGAAACACTGGTGCGAACGCCCAGCTTGGAGCGGCTGGATAGGGCAAAGACCGGAATGATGAGATCTTATGGATGCTTCTTGAGTCTGTTACACACGGATGCGATTCTGGGCCATGTCATGTTGAGTGGCCCTACATGAACCAGCGCGCGTTTAATAAAGCAGTTTTGTTTATGTGACACTGTGTGGATGAATGTTTAATATGTTATTGATAATAAAAGAGCGCCATAGTGTGGCTAGCTCTGGGAGGGCTGGCCATTCAGTCCGCACTAATGCTTGCACTGCGCAGGTTTATCTATCTCCATCAGCTACTTACCCATCCTCCAAACGGTATCCCTGCCCATTCCACAGGTATTCCGCTGCCCATCCACAGCTCTTAACCATCCCCTTACAGCATTTGCAAACGGCTTAACCCATTTCTCAAAAAGTTTCCAGCAAGACTTTATTAAAAAAAGAGAAATGAAGCAGTGTGTTGAATCAAAAAATTAGAACTTATTAACCTAACAGCTAATAACACAAAAATGAGTTCTCTTGGTACTTCCTCTTGGCTTGCCAGTCCCAGGGCGTGAAAGGCTGCAGGTGCGTGGAGGTGGCTGGTCGCTCTCGGAGTGCTATTGTCATCAGCTTCCTCCAGAATCCAGTAAGCAAGCAGAAGCCCCAGCCCCAGAAGGAGCGAGCCGTGCTGCACGAGCCCCAGCAGAACCAGAGTGAGGGCTACGGGGCGCGGGATGGTAGCCTGTCCCTCTTGCAAGGGCTGGCAGCAGATGGCTGAGGCGTGCTCGTGCCTTTCAGCCAATAGCTTGTGGGGTCCCTGCTGGCTGCGCGAGGAAGGCTGGCAGGAACCAAGGGCTGGCAGCGAGGCTGGCAGCAAGGCTTTTGCGTCAGCATGACATGCAGGTAGACATGCAGCAGACAGGCAAGGCAGTCGATGTGTCTGGACGGGCAGGTCTTTCCTCTGAAGTGTGGAACCTGCTTCGAGCTGCTTTTCCGTTACTAACCCTCCATGGGCTTTGCGCAATGCATCCCCCCGCATGCACCATTAAACGCCAGGCATCCGTTAGGCTTCCGCTGTGCATTCCGTAGGCTTCACCATTGTGGCATTCCGCTTCATCCTCTGTTGCATCCCGATTCTGCATTCCGCTGTCCAGTCGCCTTGCATCCTCCCGCTCGTGGTTTACTCGCTCTGGTTATGCAATATTTTTGCCCCTGTTTGAGAGACGGATAACAACGGATGGACAATTTTTGCTCGTCCGCTGTGGTCCGTTCCTTGCATCGTTTTGCATCCGTGGGGCAGCGTGACAGGGCCTTTAGTTTTGGCTTTGGTTCAATGAATCAGCCTTTATAGAAAGAACTCCATAGATAAGGAGTGTTTTTTTTTTCAATAAGACACCAAGCATTTTAATCTCACAGCAGCTTTTGATCCCATTGACCATGGTATTCTTCTGAAATGGTTTTTGGGAGTTGGATCAAAATGCAGCCACTCTCATGGTTTTGTGCATGTCCAAATTTGCATAAGTGTCATTTTTTTTGCAGAAACTGCACCGATTGTCAATTTGCCTCTAGGTCAGAAGAGTTATTCTGAAGGCTCTGACCAGTTCTGGAGAACTGGTGGCAGAAATTTTAAGTAGTTCAGAGAACTGGCAAATACCACCTCTGACTGGAAATTTTACAGTATCCTTCCCCTGCCACACCCATCAAACCATGCTCACAGAACAGGTAGTAAAAAAAAATTGATTCCCACCCCTGCTCTGGGTGCAATTCAAAGTGCTAGTTATCAATTTTAAAACTCTGCATTGTCTGGGGCCAGGTTATTTGATAGGCCACCTCTCCCAAATTACATCAACGCAGCCCATGAAAATAGGAAGGCAGAGTATATTGCAGGTCCCAACAATCAAGGAACTACATCTGGTGGGACCTAGAAAAAGGGCCATCCTGAAGACAGTGAGAGACTGGCCCGTGCCACTCCAGCACTGAACCACTGTGATTATGCCCACCCAGTCAGCCGCAATGACTAGGCCATGCCCATCCCAGCCTCCCAAGGGCAAATAAAATCCTGATAATGGCCGCAATGGGATTGAGTTTGACACATCTGCTCTAGATATAATATTAGCCCCCATCTTGTTACTTTTTCACAAGGCTTTGAAAACATGATTTTGCCAGCAGGTTTAGGGACCCCATTTGGAGCCAATCAAGTGGCTTGTTTGTTGATGCTTCCATTGGATAAGGTGGAGATATAGATTGTGGATTTTTAACTGTACATTTTTAATGTTGTATGCCTACTAGAGTCAGTGTGTGTGAGTTGGAAACCTAAACAAACTTGTTTAATAAACAAATAAAATAACCTGCCTGTCTGCCTGACAGTCATTGTACTTTGGCTGTTAAAGTGTGAACTGAGTGGAAGGATCAAAGTTCCACTTTTCCCTTAAGCCCATGTCACACTGCACCAACGGATAGAAAGAGGATGTAAAACGGAGAGAAACACTTGCCATC